>ML331942.1:0-185691 GCA_005239505.1 Nicotiana paniculata
TACGCATATGTATGATGCTAAAAGTGATTTATTATTACAGAGTTATCCAGACATACAGGTTGAATTAAAGCAGGAAGCAAAAAAACTTGCGCGAAGGACGTTTTCTTCTCTGCCCTCTCCTCTCCAAAGGCCAAGGGAGAGACCAACCTTTTAAACTGAACATAGTTCAACTCATTTCGTTGAACATAGTGAGACTAAGGTACGTAGTAGCTTAGTGTTCAACTAAGGAAGAACAGTCGTTTTACCGTTTTACTTTGGCACATGAGGTGGCGGGCCCCCACTACTTCTTCATTCAGGGGGGAGGGGGGGAGACTAGCCTCATTACTTCCCACTGGGCGAGAGGTGCACCTAACCCACCTACCCACTCTTTACTCTATATCTCTTCCATGTCTCTTATGCATTTATTTATGTGCCTTACATACTCAATACATTATTCGTATTGACGTCCCTTTTGCCTGGGGACACTGCATTTCATGTCCGCAGGTGCAAGTAGGTGAACTGATGGTCCCCCTTCTTAGGATCCCTAATCAGCGAGATTTGGAGTGATCCACTTGATCCGGAGCTACTTTTGATTTTGGTACGATACGTTTGTATATAGATATATATATGGGTATGACGTGGCTCAAACCTGTCGTTATATAGTTATGTTTCTATTAGAGGTCTGTAGACAGTATGTCTAGTTGGATAGTATGTGGCCTTGCCGGCTTCCAGTTTTGAGATGTATAGTTGTATATAGCAGCCTTGTCGGCTCGTCCTACATATGTTGTACTTATATGTATATGCCTTTTTGTGCAGATTTCCTTCATGTATAATGTTCTCGTAATTCAGCAGATGTTATTCAAGTTCATATTTTAGATGCATGTTTAGGGGTGTTTGACAGGTATGACTCAAGCACCCGTCGCGGCCCATCGGTTTAGGTCGTGACACGACCGATCACAGTCCCAGAACAGGGTAGCAGCTTCTATCATCATGTTGTTAGGCTTAATGTCCAGAAGAGAGGGCAGGTTGCCCAAGTGTTTTCTGACGATTGTTTTGTTACTAGAGTGAAGATCCTCCTACCAGCTTAGTAATTTGGGGTGGATATTGGTGACCATGCCAAATCTTGGGACCTCGTGCCTCATTTCTGCAAAACAAACAAGTTAGGCCCTTATACCCACCAGACTCGACTATTTAACATCAATAATTAGCATGAGCATTTAATTCTCCAAATAAATGCACAGATCGTGAAGGCGTCCGTTTGGGTTCCAGGGAAACCCAATGATCTTTGGACAAGGCTATCTTAAAGGGTGTTGTGTGGACGACACGTTAACCTGGCTAGGTTTGACCATGATGCATGCAACATAAAATATAGTAAGATTTCTATGGGGTTTTAGACCGGTACCCTTGAGCGGACAACTCAAGGGGGAAGGCACGAAATTGTCGACTGCACCGCTGATCGACTAGTTTTACCACAAATACGCCTTTCCGAATTTAGGGGGAGTAATATTGGAATGGCGCAACCACTCATTGTAAGAGTTGCTATAGGATTTTGTTTGGCACGAGTGGAATATGAATGTGGAGCATGATATGCAATAAATAACATTTAAACAAGTAGGCATTTATTTTCACATTGAGGAAAGCGGTAAAGAAAGGAAATATGGCAGTTATAATTGAAAGCAGTTACAAAGAAAACATGAAGATACGTCAGTTAAGTTCAGGCAAAATAAATAATTGCGAAATTAAACAGCATATAACGCGAATAGGAAAGGGCATAAACATATAAACAGAAATTGAAAGGTCCAAATTCACAAGACAACATGTAATGGTGTAAACCTAGGGAATGATCCCCAGCAGAGTTGCCATGCTGTCGCGCCCCCTTTTTTCCTCGCACGGGCCGGGTGCAGAGAGATCGGGTTCATGTAATTCTGGACAACTCTTTAAAGGAAGAGGTTTAAGGAAGAGTCGCCACCTAACGATTTTTGTGGTGCGTTAGGGCACTTAGAGTAGATAACTAATGAACTAGTTTGCATTACCAGAGATTGGGTAAGGGCTTGAAGTTATCCTAAGGGGAAGGTTGTAACGACCCGGCCGGTCGTTTCGTGAAATTCACCCTATTTCTGCATTTGTTATATATTTCTATCATGTTTTGTTGTGTTGGGTCAGTTGGTTTGGATCCGGAGTGGTTATGATGAGAATTTAGGCATCTAGCCTTTTAAAGTAGCCTAATAGTTGAGAAAGTCAACTGAGAGTTGACCTATTGGTCAACGACCTCGGAATGCAGATTTTATGACTCGGATAGCTTCGTTAGGTGATTTGGGACTTAGGAGTGTGTTTAGAATATTTTTGTGATGTCCGGTGTAGAATTAGGCTTGAATTGGCGAAAATTAGTTTTGGGCAATTTTCGGTCGGTAGTGGAAAATAGGCTATCAAGGTTGGAATGAAATTCTGGAAGTTAGAGCAGGTTCGAAATGTCATTTTGGATATGTCTGCCAAATTTTAGGTCAATCGGAGGTGTTTTGGTTGGTTTCGGCGTAGTTGGCGAAATTTGGAAGTTTCAAAGTTCATAGGCTTGAATTTGATGTAATTTTTGTGTTTTAATGTTGTTTTTGGTGTTTCGAAGGCTCGACTAAGTTGGAATAATGCTATGGGGTGTGTTGGTAAGTTTGGTTGGGGCCCCGAGGGGCTCGAGATTGATTTTGGATGGTTGGCAGGATTTTTGGACTTGGGAATTTGCAGCAATAGCTGCTGGTGTGGAAGTTCTGGTGTTGACCGACCCTGTGGTCGGGAAGCCACAGGTGCTATGTCGCATGTGTGATGGTCGATGTCGCAGGTTCGGAAAGGGCTAGGCCGGGGAATTTCCGCAGGTGCGAAGTTATAGCCGCACCTGCGATGCCACAGGTGCGGAGAAGTGGCCGCAGGTGCAGAATTGGCCCGTTAAGTGAGATTCCGCAGGTGCGCACCTGGGACCGCAAGTGCGGCTAAAGGTCCGCCGTAGTGAAAATGACTGGCAGAACATTATATAATGGCCCTCCGCGAAAATTCTCTTATTTTTCATCATTTTGCATGTGAGAGGAGTCCTTTGAAGGCGATTTGAAGAGGGAAACTCAAGATTCTTCAGCAAAGGTAAATTCTTTGGTTACTAACATCGTTCATATGCTATTTTGTTCGAATTAGGCTTGAAAATTTAAGGATTTGAGTAGGAAAAGGTTGGGAAGAAGGGGGTGGAGAATTGTAAATTCTTTTGAGGTTTTGGGTAGGCAATTGTGATCCGATAGTGATGATTTTTGTATGAGTAGAATCGTGGGAGGACGAGATTTCTAGTGATGTAAAAATTATTGAGTTCCGAGACGTGGGCTCAGGGCTCGGGTTTGGCCAAATTTCGAGATTTTTGTGTAATTTGATAGTTTTTGATTGGGTTGTGTTCCTTTGTTATATATTGAGGATGTTAAACTGGTTTTGGCTAGATTCGGTGCAATCGGGAGCCAATTCTAGGGGCAAGTTGCGGACTAGTGTTGTGGCCCGGTATAGGTAAGTAATGGTTATAAATCTTGTCCTGAGGGTATGGAACCCCGGACTACATATTTTCTCACTGATTTTAGAAAGGCGCACATGTCGGATGACTAGTATGTGGTGCGTACTGATTTTTGGATTGGACTAGGTCCTCTCCTCGGCAACTAATGAGTTGCATATTTACTCAAAACCTTATATTAAATCATATTCTAAAGATTTTTGAAATATTTGGGCTATACGGCGTGTTTGGGGCCTCGTGCTGATCTGTTTAGACCCTTTGAGAGCTTTTTACTGCTGTTTTCCTCATTATTTGTTGATGATTTCACTCAGCATCATTGTGCATACTGTTTACGAAACTCAACATGATTTACACCACTTTGAGGTTTAAACTGATGTTTCGGGTCGAGTACCCTATTTTACTAATTCGTCCGAGGGGCCTTTCGAGTAGTTCTGTTGAGTGTGGATGAGGGCCAGGAGTGATGGTGAGGTGCTGAGTGATATTAATTCTAGGGCTGAAGGAGCCCCTCCAGAGTCTGTACACACCCCCAGTGAGCGCACCGAGTGTCGAGTGACGAGTGATAGGAGGCCGAGTGACGAGTGATTGGGAGGCATGAGTGACTGTGAGGTGTTGAGTGACTGATTATGAGTGATGGTGAGGTATGCACGAGGGGCTGATTATGAGTGACTGTGAGGCATGCCCGAGGGGCTAATTATGATATATGTTTTTCCCGAGGGGCTACTGATTATTTACTACTCTCACTCTAAGCTTATGAAATACGTTTTTCCCGAGGGGCCTCTATATGATTCATTTCATTTTTATACTAAACCTTTTGGTTGAAGTTGTTGAAAAATATACATTCTTTAAAGGATTTTTCTGATGATGATTTTAAGGCATGATGATTTCACATTTCTATGTTATACTGTTGGAAAGAAAGGTTGTTCCTCTTGTGATTTGATGACATTGATTTTATGTGTTTCTTTTCTTCTTAGACTTGATTTATTTTCATTACTAATGAGTTTGTGTACTCACATTACTCCTTGCACCTATGTGCAGATTCAGTAGTAGATATCGAGCATTATCCCTTATTCCGTAGCGGTGCCGAATTTGTGGTATATAGAGGTAGTTGTTCAGCGTTCGCAGCATCTCTGTTTTCCCTTCTTGTTGTATTTAGCTTTGATTCGAAGGTTTTGTATTATAATAGTTTATTTTGGCTTATTTCTCTAGATGCTCATGACATGTTGGCTCCGGGTTTTGGGGATGGCAGTATTGTATCATATTGTCCTATTGTATTAAGTAATTTTCTGTATATTTTTATGAAATGCTTGAAACTTGAATGGGACTTTCAAAAGAAATTACGAACATGCGGTAGTCGGCTAGCCTAGTTTCACGATAGGCGCCATCACGCCCGGTTAGAATTTGGGGTCGTGACAGTTTTGTATCAGAGCCTTAGGTTACATAGGACTCAACGATCATGAGCAGGTTTAATAGAGTCTTGTGGATCGGTGCGGAGATGTCTGTACTTATCTTCGAGAGGCTGCCGAACTTTTAGGAAACATTTCTATCTTTCTTGAACTCTTTCATGCTGATCTATTGATTCCTGAAATCTGAACTTATGTTGTTTCATTCTCTCACAGATGGTGAGGACACGCCATACCAATCAGAATGACCAGTCACCGGCTAGACCAGCGAGAGGTTGAGGCCGCGGTCGAGGCTGTGGTAGAGGTAGGGGCCAGCCCGTGCAGTAGTCGGGGTAGTGCCTTAGGATCCCCCTATTGACCATGATCAGGTTCCCGCCGATGGTGCCCCAGCGGGCCAGGCTCAGACACCAGCAGTGCCTATGGTTACTCCGGGTCTTCAGGAGGCCCTGTCTCAGATATTGACAGTATGCACCAGTTTGGCTCAGGCAGTTGCCATGTCTTCTTCCTCCACTACAGCTCAGGCGGGGGAGGCAATCAGACTCCAACTGCTAGGGCACCTGAGCAGGCTGCACAGGGTATTCAGGCACCGGGAGCAGCCCCAGCTCAGCCAGTTGCTCCGGTCCATGATTATGTGGTCCCTGCTATGCTTGAGGACGAGCAGCGCAGGTTGGAGAGATTCAGCAGACTTCAGCCTCCGACTTTCAACGGTTCAGAGGGAGAGGATGCCTAGGGATTTCTAGATAGGTTCCAGAGGATACTGCGTACCGCGGGTATTTTGGAGACCAGTACGGTCTTATTTGTTACATTCCAGTTTACGGGTGCTGCCCTTACTTGGTGGGAGTCATTTGAGAGGCGTGGGCCAGTTGGTTCAACACCTCTCACCTGGCAGCAGTTCTGCATGATCTTTTTGGAGAAGCATGTTCCTCAGTCACACAGAGAGGAGCAGCGCAGGCAGTTTGAGCAGCTGCGCCAGGGAGAGTTATTAGTTACTCAATACAAGATGAGGTTCTCCGATTTTTCTAGGCATGCTTCTGAGATTTTCCCTACTGATAGGGAGAGGGAGAGAAAGTTTGTGGATGGTCTTTCTTATCATCTTAGGTTGCTTATGATTCGAGAGAGAGTATCAGGTGCTTCATTCGAGCAGGTTGTTGACATAGCTCCAGATATTGAGTCTGTATGCCGCCAGGAGTGGGAGGAGAGGGAGGACAAGAGGCCTCGTGGTTCGGGCAGTTCTAGTAGTGCTCCCTTCAGGGGACAGTTTCAGCAGGGTAGGGTCCGTTTATTCAGGCCTCCTCAGTCACGCCGCCCAGCATATAGTGGTGCATCATCAGGGCAGGGTCCCCGTGGTTCTCAGTCAGGCCGCACTTTATTTGGTTCCCTCCCAGCTCAGAGTGCAGCTCGAGCACCCCTACTTCAGGGTTCTTCTATGCATGAGTCTTCTAGTGACCGTACAGGTACTAGGGGTTTCTATCAGTCCCCGCCTCCAGCTCCAAGGAGTTGCTTTGAGTGTGGAGAGTTAGGGCACGGGTGGAGGCAGTGTCCCCGCCATTCCGGTGGATCTTCTCAGCAGAGGGGCCAGCCCTCGACTTCAACTCCAGTCACTTCACCACCCGCCCAGGCAGCCAGAGGTGGTGGTCAATCAGTCAGAGGCCGCCTTAGAGAGGGAGGTCGAGCAGGGGGAGGTCAGGCTCGCATGTATGTATTTCCAACCAGGACAGATGCTATGGCCTCAAATGTCGTGATCTCATGTATTGTTTCAGTTTGTTGTCGTGTTGCCTTGGCTTTGTTTGACCCTGGTTTCATATATTCCTATGTTTCTTCATATTTTGCCCTTTTTCTGGATATGCCCCGTGAGTCTCTAGTCACCTCTGTTCATGTGTCGACTTCGGTGGGCGATACTGTTGTTGTGGACCGTGTGTATCGGTCGTGCATTATATCTATTGGGGGTCTGGAGACCCGAGTGGACCTACTGTTACTCAGCATGGTCTATTTTGACGTGATATTGGGCATGGATTGGTTATCTCCGTGCCATGTTGTTCTTGATTGTCACGCTAAGACCGTGATCTTAGCTATGTCGGGGTGTCCGAGAGTTTAGTAGAGAGGTTCTTCCGAGTATATGCCTAGCAGGGTGATTTCCTACCTGAAGGCTCAGTGCATGGTTGAGAAAGGGTGTTTATCTTATTTGGCCTTTGTGAGGGATGTCGGTGGTGAGACTCCCGCTATTGATTCAGTTCTTGTGGTCCGTGACTTTCCGGATGTGTTTCCTGCAGACTTGCCAGGCATGCCACCTGACAGGGATATTGATTTTGGTATTGACCTGGTGCCAGGCACTCAGCCTATTTCTATTCCACCATATCGTATGGCACCACCAGAGCTAAGGGAATTGAAGGAGTAGCTTCAGGAACTGTTGGATAAGGGGTTCATTCGGCCTAGTGTGTCACCTTGGGGTGCACCAGTGTTGTTCGTAAAGAAGAAGGATGGGTCCATGCATATGTGTATTGACTATCGGCAGTTGAATAGGGTTACGGTGAAGAAGCGGTATCCCTTGCCCCGCATTGATGATTTCTTTGACCAGCTTCAGGGAGCCAGAGTGTTTTCCAAGATTGATTTGAGATCTGGGTATCATCAGTTGAGGATTCGGGTTTCTGATATTCCGAAGACTGCTTTCAGAACCAGATATGGTCATTATGAGTTCTTGGTTATGTCGTTTGGGCTGACCAATGCCCCAGCCGCATTCATACAATTGATGAACAGCACGTTTTAGCTTTATCCTGATTCCTTCGTCATTGTGTTCGTTGATGACATCCTGGTTTATTCTCCTAGTCAAGAAGAGCATGCTCAACATTTGAGAAATGTGTTACAGAGGTTGAGAGAGGAGAAGCTTTATGCGAAATTCTCCAAGTGTGAGTTTTGGCTTGGTTCGGTAGCTTTCTTGGGGCACGTGGTGTCTAGTGAGGGGATTCAGGTTGATCCAAAGAAGATAGAGGCGGTGCAGAGTTGGCCCAGACCATCCTCAACTACAGAGATTAGGAGTTTCCTTGGTTTGGCGGGTTATTACCGTCGCTTTGTGGAGGGATTCGCTTCGATTGCTTCGTCTTTGACCAGATTGACCCAGAAGGGTGCTCTATTCAGGTGGTCTGATGCGTGTGAGGAGAGCTTTCAGAAGCTCAAGTCAGCATTGACTACAGCTCCAGTACTAGTTTTGCCTGCTGGTTCGGGTTCTTACAAGCTTATTGTGATGTTTCTAGAGTTGGCATGGGAGCAGTATTGATGCAAGACCGTAGGGTGATTGCCTACGCGTCCAGACAGTTGAAGGTGCACGAGAAGAATTATCTAGTGCACGATCTTGAGTTAGCTGCCATTGTTCATGCCTTGAAGATTTGGGGGCATTATTTGTATGGAGTGCAGTGTGAGATTTTCATTGATCATTGCAGTTTGCAGTATCTGCTGAGGCAGAAGGACTTGAATTTGCGTCAGAGGAGTTTTTTAGAGATCCTCAAGGATTATGACCTCACTATCTTATATCACCAGGGGAAGGCCAATGTAGTGGCCGATGCCTTGAGTCGCAGAGCAGAGAGTTTGGGGAGTCTAGCCTACCTTCCAGTAGTAGAGCAGCCATTAGCCCTTGATGTTCAGGCCTTAGCAGGTCTGTTGGTGGGATTGGATCTATCAGATCCCCCGCGGGTGTTGGCTTGTGTAGCCTCCAGGTCATCTCTTTATGATCAGATTAGAGCATGCTAGTATGATGATCCATATTTGCTTGTTCTTCAGGACAGGGTCCATCGCGGTGATTCTAGGGATGTGGTTATTGGTGATGATGGGGTCATGAGGATGCAGGGCCGGATTTGCGTGCCCAATGTAGATGGGCTTCGAGATTTGATTCTAGCAGAGGCTCATAGTTCGCGGTATTCCATCCATCCGTGTGCCGCGAAGATGTATCAAGATTTGAGGCAGCATTATTGGTGGAGGAGGATGAAGAAGGATATTGTGGAGTTTGTGGATCGGTGTCTCAACTGTCAGCAGGTCAAGTACGAGCACCAGAGACCAGGTGGGTTGCTTCAGAGGTTTGATATCCCAAAGTGGAAGTGGGAGCGGATCACCATGGGCTTCGTAGTTAGACTCCCACGGACTTCGAGGAGGTTTGATGTTATATGGGTTATTGTGGATCGGCTGACCAAGTCCGCACACTTCATTCCTGTTGGTACTACTTATTCTTCAGAGAGGTTAGCTGAGATTTATATCAGGGAGATTGTCAGATTGCATGTGGTTCTAGTTTCTATCATTTCCGATAGAGGCACTCAGTTCACATCTCAGTTTTGGAGAGCCGTGCAGAGAGAGTTGGGTACTCAGGTTGAGTTGAGCACAGCGTTTCATCCTCAGACTGACGGACAGTCGGAGCGCACCATTCAGATTTTGGAGGATATGTTGCGTGCTTGTGTGATTGACTTTGGTGGTTCATGGGATTAGTTTCTACCACTAGCGGAGTTTGCATATAATAACAGCTATCAATCGAGTATCCAGATGGCTCCGTATGAGGCTTTATATGGTAGGAGGTGCAGATCTCCGGTTGGTTGGTTTGAGTCGCGCGAAGCTAGGCTATTGGGCATAGACTTGGTTATGGATGCTTTGAGTAAGGAAAAGTTGATTCAGGAGCGGCTTCGCACGGCGCAGTCTAGGCAGAAGAGTTATGCGGACTGGAAGGTCTGAGATGTGTCTTTCATGGTTGGCGATATGGTGTTGCTGAAGGTGTCACCCATGAAGGGTGTTATGAGATTCGGGAAGAGAGGGAAGCTGAGTCCCAGGTTCATTGGGCCATTTGAGGTGCTTTAGAGGATTGGGGAGGTGGCTTATAGGCTTGCTATGTCTCCCAGTTTATCGAGTATTCATCCAGTATTCCATGTTTCGATGCTCCGGAAGTATGTTGGTGACTCTTCCCATGTTTTGGACTTCAGCACGGTTCAGCTCGAGGGTGATACGTTATATGAGGTAGAGCCGGTGGATATTTTGGGTCGATAGGTCAGGAAGCGGAAATGACTGGCAGAACAGTATATAAAGGCCCTCTGCTAAAATTCTCTTATTTTTCACCAGTTTGCATGCGGGGGGAGTCCTTTGAAGGCGATTTGGAGAGGGAAACTCAAGATTCTCAACAAAGGTAAGTTCTTTAGTTACTAACATCATTCCTATGCTATTTTGTTCGGATTAGGCTTGAAAATTTAGGGATTTGAGTAGGAAAAGGTTGGGAAGAAGGAGGTGGAGAATTGGAAATTCTTTTGAGGTTTTGGGTAGGCAATTGTGATCCGATTGTGATGATTTTGCTTTGAGTAGAATCGTGGGAGGACAAGGTTTCTAGTGATGTAAAAATTATCGAGTTCCGAGACGTGGGCCCGGGGCTCGGGTTTGGTCGAATTTCGAGATTTTTGTGTAATTTGATAGTTTTTGATTGGGTTTTGTTCCTTGGTTATATATTGATGATGTTAAACTGGTTTTGGCTAGATTCGGTGCAATCGGGAGCCAATTCTAGGGGCAAGTTGCGGATTAGTGTTGTGGCCCGGTATAGGTAAGTAATGGTTATAAATCTTGTCCTGAGGGTATGGAACCCCGGACTACATATTTTCTCACTGATTTTAGAAAGGCGCACATGTCAGATGACGAGTATGTGGTGCGTACTGATTTTTGGATTGGACTAGGTCCTCTTCTCGGCAACTAATGAGTTGCATATTTACTCAAAACCTTATGTTAAATCATATTCTAAAGATTGTTGAAATATTTGGGCTATATGGCGTGTTTGGGGCCTCATGTCGATCTGTTGAGACCTACTGATGGATTTTTACTTTTGTTTTCCTCACTATTTGTTGATGATTTCACTCAGCATCATTGTGCATACTGTTTTCGAAACTCGACATGATTTACACCACTTTGAGATTTAAACTGATGTTTTGGGATGAGTACCCTGTTTTACCAATTTGCCCAAGGGGCCTTTCGTGTGGTTCTGTTGAGTGTGGCCGAGGGCCAAGAGTGATGGTGAGGTGTTGAGTGATATTAGCGCTTGGGCTGAAGGAGCCCCTCTAGAGTCTGTACACACCCCCAGTGAGCGCACCGAGTGCCGAGTGACGAGTGACGGGAGGCCGAGTGATGAGTGATTGGGAGGCATGAGTGAATATGAGGTGTTGAGTGACTGATTACAAGTGATGGTGAGGTATGCCCGAGGGGCTGATTATGAGTGACTGTGAGGCATGCCTGAGGGGCTGATTATGATATATGTTTTGCCCGAGGGGCTACTGATGATTTACTACTCTCACTCTGAGCTTATGAAATACGTTTTGCCTGAGGGGCCTCTATATAATTTTCATTTCATTTTTATACTAAACCTTTCGGTTGAAGTTGTTGAAAAATATACATTCTTTAAAGGATTTTTCTGATGATGATTTTAAGGCATGATGATTTCACATTTCTATGTTATACTGTTGGAAAGAAAGCTTGTGCCTCTTGTGATTTGATGCCATTGATTTTATGTGTTTCTTGTTGCTTAGACTTGATTTATTTTCATTACTACTGAGTGGGTGTACTCACATTACTCCTTGCACCTCTGTGTGCAGATTCAGGAGCAGATATCGAGCATTAGCCCTTATTCCGCAACGGAGCCGGATTTATGGGATATAGAGGTAGTTGTTCAGCGTTCGCAGCATCTCTGTTTTCCCTTCTTGTTGTATTTAGCTTTGATTCGAAGGTTTTGTAGTATAATAGCTTATTTTTGCTTATTTCTCTAGATGCTCATGACATGATGGCTCCGGGTTTTAAGGATGGAAGTATTGTATCATATCGGCCTATTGTATTAAGTAATTTACTATATATTTTTATGAAATTATTGAAACGTGAATGAGATTTTCAAAAGAAATTGCAAACATGCGGTAGTCGGCTAGCCTAGTTTAACGATAGGCGTCATCACGGCCGGTTAGGATTTGGGGTCGTGACAAAGGTGTTAGGCACCCCTCAAGATCCATAACTGTGGGTCCCAGCCAAGAAGTTTTGTGAATTTGGACGGTAAACAAATAGCAAGTAAGGTTCATATAAGAGGGGATTTCAAACAAGTATGAAAATCTTTTAAAGGGTTTTCGGGAAAAACATCAGAGTAAAACATTTGAAAAGAATTGTCCTAGGTTTAAAATAATACGGATTACATCAATGCAATACCCGGTAATCACTCCTCGAAGAGGGGCTACACGTTGTATTATCGCACCGGTAATCATATCTGTATTCTACCCTTCCCACCACATAGAGGTTATTTAAAGAAGCGCCTGCTGATTACGAAGGCTTATTGCGTGCTATTACCCATCCCGTTCTATAAGTCTCGGAGGGTGTTTAGGACTATTAAATCCTACAAGGTGAGTACTAGGTTGAACCCCTAGGTTTAAAGAATAAATTTCTAAGACATATAAAACAATTAGGACTATAAATATAAGAACACATAAGGGCAGATAAGAGGCTCACAGATTCCTCCACAGGTAAACGCATAAATAGCACGTCTCAAACACAACCAAGGTCTCAAAGGCAGGATTTAAAACAGGAGTTTTAGAAAACAGTAGGTTTCAGAAATTTAACAAAAGGCTGATAAAGTAGGGAATTTAAAAGGACAGAATAGTTTTGAGAAGAGAAATTGATTGGAAATCCAGTAATTTAAAGACAGTAGCAGGATTTAACAGTGATGAAGTTTTCAGTAAGAAAATGGATGGATAGCTTTTAGAAAACCAGCAATCAGAAGTAAAGCGAGATTCTAAATGAAGCAGAGTAATTTCCAACAGGAGTGACTTACTTTGAAATAAAGCAGGAACTAGTAGTTTAAAGGAGTTTTAGTAGAAGGAGAATGAGTGCACAATTTCAAGAACCAGTAATTTAAAAATAGAGAAAGGGTTTAGAAAAAAACAGAATGATTTGCATGAACTTCAGGAAAGGAGAATCGTTTTGAAAATCCATCAGTTGCAGGAGTAAAAGTAGTGAGAAACAGCAAGGTTTTAAGGTTTTTAGAAGAGACTGATTAATTTTAGAGATCGCTTTTAATACAGGCAAGACATAAAACAGTTGATTTTAGTTTTAATAAGTATTAGGCCTAAGGTTTGCCTAGGCGTCCGTATATATATTGATTATGCACACATTGATTATGAGTCCTGAAGCATGATTTCTAGATGCAAATGCAGAAGCAGTATGATTACGACATATTTTATTATAGTTATTAGTTGTGAACAATATCTCTAAAGTAAATAGGAGTATAGTAGAGATGATGAAGTAAACAACCTAAACATGGTTTCTAATGCATGGTATTCATGTCCTAAGCATGATACTATTGCACACAGAGGTAAAGTAAATTCCATGATCATGATTTCTACACATAACTATATTAAGCATGCATAGTCCCCTCCCATATTCACTATCATGTCCCCATGCATTCGTTTACAGATTATTACAGGCCAAATAAAGGAATTACAGAACTGAAAGGAAAACAAGAAGCTACTTCTATAGAGAGCCTTCAATTAGGCCCACATCTCCCAACCTCAATCCTTTCGAGTTTCATAGCCTTACATGGTCTGGGTGCGGCAAAGCTCCCTAGGGCTCTCGTAGGGGTCCCTGGCCAATACCAGCACCCAGATATAATTACCAAAGTTGAACAAGTGCAGTGTGGAATTACCAGCCTCAGTGCATCAATGTTCAGAGGGAACTCATGGGCTCCCTAAGCAAGACTTACACTGAGGGGTGCAACCAAGATTTCTAGGAGTAATGTGAAGTGCCAGAAGTGATGTTGAAAAGAAAAGAAAGAGTTTTGAAAGAGATTTATTTGAAACATTTCATAAACTAGAGAGTTTGCTTGATAAAAAACTGTTTGGAAAAGAGAGTGACAAGTAACAGTTTAGAATAACCTCCAAAAGTGCGCACACATAATCACACAGGTTCAACTACTACAAGCAAGGAGCAGTGGGAGTGGGGACATGTAAAACATATAACTATAAACATCCCAGTAGGGGTATTGGAATGGTTTAGACATGTTCATAGATTGTTTGTCCTGACATAGCCATTAACCAGACATAAGGAGTCACATAGAGAGGGTCAAGGGATTGGGGGTACAACACAATCATGAAAACAGCTAATAGATATGCCCAAAACACACAGGACAAGAGAGATAATATCATGCTGAGGATGTATGCTAGTTGCAAGGTTCGCAGAAGAACCATAAGTAAAAATAGACTAAGAACAATAAGAATTGAAACAAGTAGAGAATCATGTTTTTGATGAAGCTTAAAATTTAAAATAAGGCATACCAGTGAAGAGGAAAGCAAGCAGAGTGAGAGAGCAAGACAAGAGCACAATGGTTAGCCTTGGTTTATAGCCGGCTAACATTAACCAAGAGCAAGGAAGAGGAGTAGATCAGAGAACTTTTTATAAGAAAGAGAGAGTTCTAACACAAGTCAGTGTGTGTAAGAGAAAGCTTAGAACAGTGTATTGTTCGT
Source organism: Nicotiana paniculata (assembly GCA_005239505.1). Lineage (NCBI taxonomy): Eukaryota > Viridiplantae > Streptophyta > Magnoliopsida > Solanales > Solanaceae > Nicotiana > Nicotiana paniculata. The sequence goes on from ML331942.1 coordinate 14,406, forward strand.
GTCTTGTTTAATGAAAGAGCATGAGTACTTATAGTTGAAAACATGTGATCAAAATAAAGTAAGAATCATAGATGCATAGTAATAAGAGAAGGCAGAATCATATCAGTGTGAAAAAATACACGGTTTCCTTAAATTATAGGATTTAAAATTCTAATGGTAAAGACACATAGCCATATAAGGTAAATAAATTCAGCACCATACTAAATAAGGAAAGAATCGAGGTCTGTTAAGTAATAGGGAACTAGGAATCAATTAACCAAGAAATCAAGGTAATTACCCCCTTAAGTCAAGGGATTCGAACTCAAAAGGTAAACATATAGTCATATAAGGCAAAGTAAAGTCAATAAAGACTAAACAAGGAAAGACTCGGGGTTTATTAAGCATAGAGTAGACAATTAAGACCAGATTCAGAAAGTCGGAATAGTTTAGTAAATAGAGCAAATTAATAAACAAGGTAAGCGAATCAATCAGTCTAAACAAATAGGCAGAGTTTTTTAGGGCTTTGAAAGAAATATTCTCAATCATATCATTCAATAAGGGAATCAAGGTCAGTCAAGAGGGATTCATGCTCCAACTTTCAACACATATATAGAGAAGCTAATAATCATAGCAACGGACAAGTTCAGTGATGCATAAACAATCACATATAGATAACACGAGTAGTTTAGGCCTTAGAAACTCAGTAGAACATATTCGAGGTACAGAAACTTAAGCGAAGAGAGAGTCATGCTAATACACAGAACCAAACATAGAAAAATAAGGGTTTTAACATAGGCGAGATAACAATCACAAAATCATCACGGTATGCAGAGAATAGACTTAAGAGCGAAGAGAAACTCAGTTAAAAACCAGCATAAAAGAGGTTCTGAGAAACCCTAATTACTAAAACGAAGCAAAAAACGTTTAAAACTGTTGAATCTTAAAGATTGAGTTGACAATAGTGTAAAACATAAAGAAAACAGCTTGAATCATTTAAAAACACCATAGATCTGATAGGTTTAGGCAAAAATTAGGGTTTCATAAGAGAATCAGAGATAACCGGAAAACCTGCCGTGAAACTCAAAGATCATGGTGGATATGGCGTGGCCGTGTCCAAACCCCATCGGAGAGGCCGGGAACAACCAAAGCAGGAGCCCAGGGGCCATTAGGCATGGTCGAGACCTTCGAAGGCTTTAGAGATGAAGTGAGCTAGATGGAGGAGACATCATGGAGGCTTGTAGTCAAAAGGAGAGAGGTCGGAGGTGGTCGGAGACGGGCTGAGCTCCATTGGAGAAGAAGGTGAACCAGGGAAGGTTCTAGAGAGAGTAGAGATAGAGAGACCAGAGATAGAGAGACGAGGGTTCTCGAAAATGAGGGGTTGGGGAGGGGGTAGTTAGGGTTAATTAAGGAAAGATTTAATCCGAACCATTGATCAATCAGGATTTGGCAAGAGTTGGGTCGGGTATGGGTAGGATTTAGGCTTTGGCCTGGGTTAGTTCAATTGGGATGGGGTTTGGGTTCAATTTAGGCTAAGTTTTAAAATATAAAATGGCTAAATTTTAAATACCCAATAAAATAGGATAATTAATTAATTAAAATAGCTAATAACTTTATAAAATGAAATTAAGTTTAAATAGGTAAAATTATAGTAATTAACTAATATTAAGTGTAAAAATTCATAAGTTTTGAATCAAAATAATACAAAATGTTCAATTGGGCTATTATTGTAAAATTAGTGTAATTAAAATTAAATGAGACCCAATTGGCTAATTTGTGAAATAATTGAATTCTAATGGGACAAAAATGATTAAAAATAGCATACTGAGCTGGGAAACATTTTGAAATTATTTTTAACATAATTTATGGATAATTGTTTAAATATGAAATATTAAATAAACATGAAGACAATTTAATAAAAATATAGAGAAATAGGCAAAAATACTCCTTACTACAAAGGGTGATTTTGAAAGCATATATGTAAATTTGAAAATAATCTGAGGAAAAATTGGGTATCAACAGGTTGTCTACCCCATCTCTGATAGTTCATGGACCTCTCTAGTTCAATGTGTCCCAAAGAAGGGGCATGATGGTTGTTACCAATGAGAAGAATGAGTTGATTTCCCACAAGAACGGTGATCGGTTGGAGAGTTTGTATGGATTATCGTAAGCTTAAAAAAGTCACAATGAAGGATCATTTTCCACTTCTTTTTATGGACCAAGTGCTCAACAGATTGGCCAGCCATGCTTTCTATTATTTTCTTGATGGGTACTCGAGCTACAACCAAATTCTTATTGCTCTGGAAGATCAAGAGGAAACTACCTTTACATGTCCTTATGGTGCTTTTTCTTTCAAGAGGATACCTTTTGGTTTATGCAATGCAACAACGACTTTTCGACAGTGTATGATGGCTATTTTCATTGACATAGTGGAGGACTACCTTGAAGTTTTCATGGATAAATTCTCGGTGGTTGGGGATTCTCTTGATGATTTTCTTGCAAATTTAAACAATGAGTTGGCTAGAATTGACGAGACCAATTTGGTCCTCAATTGGGAGAAATGTCATTTTATGGTTGAGGAAGGCATTAATCCTTGGCCATAAGATATCAAAGAATGGAATTGAAGTTGACAAGGCGAAGATTGAGGTGTATTCTAAACTTCAACCCCTACTTCGATGAAGGGTGTGAGGAGTTTCTTAGGCTATGCGGGTTTCTACCGGTACTTTATCAAAGATTTGTCTAAAGTGGTGAACCTATTGTGTAAGATCATTTAGAATGATGCCAAGTTCCATTTCAATGATGATTATATGAGCGCTTTTTCACAATTGAAGCTCAAGTTGACAACTACTCCTATTATCACTGCTCCAAATTGGAACTTGCCCTTCGAGCTCATGTGTGATGCAAGTGATGTAGCGGTTAGGGATGTTTTGGGATAACATATCAACGAGGTTTCTTATCCGGTTTAGTATGATAGTAAGATCATAAATAGTTCCCAAATCAATTATACCGTTACAGAGAAATAGCTCCTTGATATTGTGTTTGCAATAGAAAAGTTCCGCCCACACTTGATGGGTGCTAAAGTTATTGTCCACACGGATCATGCGGGAGATGGGTGCTCTTTTTGCAAGAATTTTATATTGACATTCGAGAAAAAGAAGATATTGAAAACCAAGTGGCGGGCCACTTGTCTAATTTGGAGGAGGAGGGAAGGTCACATGATGGCCTTGAAATCAATGACTCGTTCCCCGATGAGCAACTTTTGGCCCTATCAGTGAAAGGGGTACCATGGTTTCCAGACTTGCCAAATTTTCTTGTGAGTGGTATAATTCCAGATGAGTCCTCTTCAAACCAAAGAAATAAGCTCAAAAGCGATTGTCAAGATTACTATTAGGATGAGCCATACCTTTACCGGATTTTTATGGATGGGGTGATTAGAAGGTGTGCACCAGAAGAAGAGCAAGGTGATATTCTTGGTGCTTGTCATTCTTCACCGTATGGTGGTCATCATGGTGGAGCAATAACGGCGGCAAAAATTCTAAGAAAAATGAGATGCCTCTCATCAATGAGGCGAGAAGTGTAGTGGATTTCTTGAAGAAGAATATCACAAGATTTGGTACTCCACATGCAATCGTAAGAGATGGGGGGTCACACTTTTGCAACAAGGCTTTTGACACTTTACTTAGAAATTATGGTATTACTAACAAGGTCACGAATCCCTATCATCCACAAGCTAGTGGTCAAGTGGAATTATCCAACCAGGAGATAAAGAGTATCTTGTCTAAACAGTGAATATAAATTGGATTAATTGGTCCATGAGACTTGATGATGCGTTATGGGAAAATAGGATGTCTTATAAAACACCTATCGGAATGTCTTCATACCTATTAGTGTTCAGAAAAGATTTTCATCTTTCGATGGAACTAGAGCATAAGACAATGTAGGCCTTGAAGAAATTGAATCTTGGATGAGTTCTGGTACCATGCTTATGAGAGTTCATCCTTGTACAAAGAAAAGGTGAAATATCTTCATTACAAATACCTTTGGAACCAATAGTTCAAGGACGGTGATCTAGAGTTGTTGTTAACTCAAGGTTGAGGATGTTTCCCAGCATGCTTAAGTCCAAGTGGAGCAGTCTGTTTGAAATTATTGGTGTGACACCCTTCGGTGAATTGGATTTGAAGAACAAGAACAGCGAAATATTCCAAGTCATTAGTCACTGGGTGAAGAACTACTTGGGAAAGGATGGAGAGATCCACGTATGGGCGGTTATCTACTTCACTTGAGAATGTTATGACATTGTGTCATGTCGCGACATTAAATACGGTGCTTCTTGGGAGGTAACCCAAGTTCTTTTCCTTTTTCTTTTTGTAGTTTAATGTTCTTTGTTGTTTTGAACTTGTTTTGAAGTGTTCTGCAGGTATGAGTGTTAGATGAAAGAATTGTGGACAAGGTTATGGACGTGCAGCAACAAATACGGACTCGCACTTTTCCTTTGTGCGGCTGCAGAAAAAAATATTTTTCCACCGCAGAAGACCTTGTGCAGCCGCAGACTTCATATGCGGGCAGCACTTCCTGGAGCTAACTTAGATGTCAAATACCAGGGTGTCTGAACATTTTCCCTGTCAGTGGGGGGGAAAATGTGTGACCGAGGGGAGAATTGTGTGGCGTCAATTGAAATTGTGCGGACCGCATAGGAGTAGCAGACCGTCGAAGGCCAGGTAGAAGAGTTTGGTCCCTTGAAATTGTGTGTCCGCACTCGACTCTTTACCCTCTCAAATCCTCCAAGTATAAATAGAACTTTAGGCCTCATTTTACACGTTTCACCATTTTGAGAAAGTACTGTTACTCTGAGAGTCTACATGAGGATCTAGCATTGTCAAACACACACACCCATATACATTCACCAAATCTTTGCACATCTACATCATCTGGTATACTTCATTTCATGTTGATTTTGTCATTTTAATTATTGAATTATTTTTCCTATTTAGCTTCTTTTTAGGCCATCTGCTATTATATTCCATCATTGTATCCATGTGGGTAGTTTTGTAATGGGTAATTGTTAAAACATACTAGAATGGGTTGGGTTAACTGATTTTTATGTGTATACCATATTTCCAAGTAGATTTTAGCAAGTCTTTGCAAAACCTAAGTAAAACGTAGACATGCTCGTACGTTTTTGAAATATGCCACCGCACTTGATTTGTGTGGTCCGCAAATTACTAAGAAAGGCAAATATTGGTTGGATAGAGTTTCTGAGGCCGCATTTTAATTATGCGGACCGCAAAATTTCTGGAGAAGTCGCACTTAGATCGGCACTGTCTATTAGAGGCTTGTCCTCTAAGAATCAAAATGTGTAGACCGCAGATTAATTCTGCAGTCACACATAACCTCGCAGTGTCTATCATAGAAGAGGCATCTGAGGCCTTTGCACATATATGCAGAAGTACTTGAAATTGTGCGGTCCGCACTTCCACTCTGTAGGCCGCACTTCCCAATTTTTGTAGTGTGTTGGTTCAATTGTAACCCCACTGCTTTATGTTATTTTCACTCACTTACTTGAGTCTTAGTTGTGTTGAATCATGACCTGCAACTGAAAATTCTCTTTGTGTTAATACAGACAATGGTACGATCATGAGGATGCGGCGAATCTACCAAAGGAATGGGGGAGGCCTCAAGTGGTCGAGGTAGAGGTGCCTTTCCCCCAAGTGTGCAACAGGAAATATCAAAAAAAGCAATTGCATGCCGAGGAAGAGGTAGATACCTCTACGAGTCTAGCTCTTATGCCCAGTCTAGGGAAGCCTCCGAGAGAAACTCTGTGTCTATTCCAGAGGAGCACACTGAGGAGCAATCCAGGCCACTGGGGGGATCTGAGTCTCTGGATGTGCCTTCTACATCCCACAACACTTACCGAGGTTCAGAAAGTGCCAGCCAGGAGTCTGAGACAACTGGTACAGGGTTTGGTTCTAATGATGCTCCTGATGATGGTAGGGGGGAGCAGGTACACAGGCCGGTTTAGATTGAACAAAGAAGAAGGAATCTTGGGAGGATAGATTTGTAAGTCGCTAGGTTTTCTCTGATTTCTGGATGTGGTGTCCTGTGTGGTCTTTGAATCATAAGCTGCAGTTATTATTGAAAGATCTTGACAAGTACAATCCCACATTTGTTTCTGAGTAGTTTACAAAGAGAAAAGGGTGGATGCTATTTACGGAGAAGCTGGTGGATGCCAAGGAGCACCTTGTCCTAGAGTTTTATGCAAACACTGCGCATATTTGCAAAATGACAAAGGTCACCAAAGTGATAAATATAAAGGTGAATTGGATTAGCACACTCTAAACGTGTACTTGGGATTTGAGGATGTGGAGTCGAGAGAGTACATAGAGAAGTTGGCGTTGAAAGAAGAGGCCAGATCGTGGCTTGCTGTGATTTTAGCATCGGGACCCACTCCTCCTTGGATTGCTGTTGGAGTACCTATTCTCCGGAGCACACTAAATTTCGCAGACAAAGGATGGAAAACCTTTGTATGCAACATGCTAGACCCGTATTTGAATCAGAACAACTTGCCCATCCCTCGAGCGATTTTGGTGGCTTCTATCATGGACGGGTACCCGATCAATGTGAGTGCTCTAATGTCGGCCAACATATCTTTGGTGGCGCAGCAGAGCAACACTTCTTACCCTACCCCAGCAACATCACTGAGTATTTGATAGATTATAAGGTAGAGTCCAGACCATTTGAGACCAAGGTCACGCTGACAGGGTCGTTTGATCAGTACAAGTTGTAGGACCCACGGGATCCGAAGAAGAGTCCTCAGCCTTCTACTTCTACTATGAGTTTGATGAGCCGGTATTTGTAGTTTCTGGTCCATATGATGTTCCATCCACATCAGTTGAGCTTTCTATCAGGGCATCATCTGTTACGCCCGACCCACCATCTTCAGCTCCCTCTACACTTCCTTTCACAACTCCTATGACACTTCCTACTCCAATTTTGAGGCTGGTGCCCATGCCTACATGCCCACTTTCTTCTCTATAAGTCTCACAGACATTGGCGAGTCTCAACAACTAGATGCACACAGCTTCTTCAAAGCTATTTGAGATCTCTAGTGTTGTTGTAGGGTATTAATCTGTACAGGCATCCTGAGATCTTACTGACACTGTTGAGAAACTTAGCAAGATCTTGGACAACCAGAAAGTGATTATGGATACGTCAATCTAGCATGGTGTTGTGATCGAAGAGTTGACCAAGCATGTGAAGAAGATGTGGAAGTCCTAGGCCATAATGAAGTCAATGGATAAGCTCCGACTGAGGTGACCCGGTTAGCTACAGCTGGGGATTTGTCTTTTGACATGCTACTTAACCCATCCCAACCGCACCTTGATCCATCTACACATGATGCTCCCGCTGGCCAGTCTAGGGAGCCATGCCTTGCCGGCGACACTTCTGATGCAGTACGTGCGATGTTCACTTCTCCAGCCACTCCCAGATTTGATAATGATATTCAGTAGGCTGAGCCAACATGGACTGATGTTGCTGGGGACACAATGATGACTGAGAACACCTATGGAGTTTTTTCTCCCTATTTACTTTTGCTTTTATTATGTTAAGCATTGGGGAAAATGCTTACGTTTATTCGGGGGTGGAACTTATTTGATACATTGATTATATTTGGACACTTTGGAATGTAATAATTGGATGATTTGGTTTCATTTTATCTATCTTTAGTAGTTATTGCTTTCATTAGCTTCTTTATTTTTTTTCTTTGATTTTGTTTATGTTAGTACTTTCTTTTTATGTAGTAACTTTTATATTTTCTTAGTAGTGTGGATAATAAGTCTTTGATTTTCTTAATGCCAAGATTCTTTTCAAAGGTGGTCTTTTGTATAAACCGAGTGACTCTTCCCGGGGATGGATGGTGTGAGGAATTTCTTAAGAGAATGAGTTTGTTTTGTGTTTAATTAATAATAATATTAGTGGTAGTAATGAAAAAAGCCCTAGTCCAGTCATTCTCTTAAAAGAGTTATTCAATCTTTATTTGGCACCAACACACTTAATTTCATGCTTATGGTTTGAAACGACATTTTTGGAAGAAAGTAGCTCTAGTTAGTGACTTTGAGGTACTTGAGTTGACTTTGATAATCATTGAATGGTTGATTGGACAATAGTGATCTTTAACTTGATTGTGATTGTTGTAGTCTTTAGACTCTATCCTCTCTACGGTCTAGTTACATGAGAGGTGAGGTAATTTTTGTCGCAAGTCCTAGTACTTGAGTGGATAGTCTAGAACTTGACCCAAATGTGTTTCAAGGATAACTTCGAGATTTGCTTGGTTTTGAAGATGATTGTAGGCTTTCCTTGGTCTGTTTGAGCTTTCTATTACCACCCGATGTTTGTTATCCCTAATCAACCCCATTGAGCCTTTAGCCTTTCTCTGTTGGTAACCATGCTACAAGCATATACCCATTTTTTCTATAATCCTCTCTCAGCAGTCGGACCTTCCTTAACACTCTCTTGAAAGTTGAGAAATTTCAAAGAGGTATAAAGGCACCCAAAAAAAGAGAAAAGAAATTATCTCTATGAAAATAAAAGGCATGAAAAGAAAAGAGCAGAAATAAAATGCCCAAAAAAATAAAAAGGGAGATTAGTGAAATCAAAAAGAGGCAACTATCTCTAGTATGAGTATCAAGGAGAAAAAAATAATGAAATGAGCAATAAAGAGTGATGGCAAGTCTCTCTAGACCCCAAGAAAAAGAAATGCCTGAAAGGGTTGGTAAAAATGAGCCATGAAATGAAAAAAAGGAGTTCTTAAGGAAGGGTATAACCACTTATCCCATATGGTATCCTACCTAAATCCAAAAGCCTTCATTACAACCCGAAAGAAGTCCTACTTGATTTTGAACCGAGTGAGCTTACATTAGTAGAGATCTACATGAGGGACAAGCCTATGGTACTTGAAGCTTTACTTGTGACATTCCTTTGTGAGAGAAGAGTGAATACTTCATTCCTCTAGAAATTAAGTGTTAAATTTTGAAGTGAGCATGGAAAATGGAAGGTAGATGGGGAAGAGTTTGGAGTCCACCATGATCTACATTATAAAACAAGAGTCCTTGATGAGTGAAGTCAATTCGTGAAGCTCAAATGTCACACTAGAGGTATATGCATGTAACATATGTTTTCTCACCTTGTTGAAAATGCATGAATATTGTGGGTAATTGTAGGTCCCAACTAAGTATGAATGGCTTACAATTGACTCTTTGCTATGACCTTTCACTTTGAGGAGGCGGGAACTAATCTATTTGCTTGAAGACAAGAGAAGACTTAAGTTTGCGGAAGTTGATAAGTGTGAATTTAACCACTTATTAGTACCTTCGTGCTTTAGTTTTAGTCCAAAATTGTAGATTTTTTTTTTCCAAAACTAATAAAATTGTGTAAATTGCAGGCATGTTGGAGGATTGGAGCATAACAAAGAAACCTAACTCAAAAAGGAGTATTACAGCTCAAAAGGGCAAGAAGGAGAATAGAAGGCAAAAATGTCGTCTGCGGAACTAATTCTGCAGCCTCAGAAGAAAGTGCGATATGCAAACATACACATGCAGCCTCACAAGGCAACCTCAAGCCCCAGAGGAGTTTTAAGAAGAGCGGTCCGCACACCGAATTGTGTGGATGCACAAGTTGGTCGCATTGCCGTATCTAAAAAGTTCAGAGAAGGTGGAAAAATGTCAAGTGTGAAGCCTCATCAAATTGCATCCACAGTCAAAAAATGTTGTCGCACAAGCTGGAGAGCAGTTGCGGATGGAATTGTGCAGCTGCAGAATTCCTGCCAACCTGGAAAAAGCATAAAAAGTGTGGACCGCACATGGAATTATGCCACCTCAGAACCTCCTAAAGGGAATTTTTGCCAGCAAATTTCTAGGCACTATAAATAAACGGGAATTACTTTTTCAGGGCAAATTTGTATTCTAAAAGGCTGTAGTGGTTATATTTTACCTTTTTGGGAAAGTAGTGACAAATATTTGTGAAGAATCATTAATTTTATCAATCAATTGTATTTTATAGCTTTAATTATTTCTTCTACATTATTTTCTTTGCTTTCTAGCATGAGTAGCTAGATTTATCTAGGGTGTGACCCAGCCCTAGTGCGTAAACCTTATGGGTTAATAATTTTAATGCTTGTTTATTATTGGGTGTTTATTATTTAGCCTTGTTGATGAACTATTTCTAGAATTAATGGGTACAAACATTTATTCATGCCTATTTGACTTAGTTCTTACTTGAGAAAGAGGAACCTTATCTAGAAAACTTGGCTAACAAGAAATTGAGCTAGTTAAGGTTTTAGCTAGTTTAATTAAAGGGTCTGAACTAGAGATAGAGAAAATCCTACTTAGACTCATGTCAATTGTTTTTATTGTTACCCAATTGGACTTGAGAAAGCCAATTTGGGCATAACTACTCTATAACCGAGAGGTATTGAGTGGCTACTTGAGAATAGAGAGTTATAATACACCTCTATCCCGAAAACAAGCATTAACTTAGTTTACGCATTAGTTTTGGAGCTAGGTGAAGGTTACACCCCTAGGATTTGTCCCAATTGATTAAAAACATCAAAAACAATTATCTCTCTTTAGTTACTTCAAATGAGTTTAAATCTCTTAGTGTTATTTTGGAAAACATTCATCCTTTGTTTGGAAGCGTAATTTAGTTATTTCACGTACGCTCATCGCGTATCTACCTTAACACCCTTCATAAACTCCCTGAAAAATTTGACCCCGACTCTAGTTGAGTATTATAATTGCAATGGTTGTTTTCACTCATTGTTGAGTGCGGATTGGACGTACATCACTCTCCATACTCCGATATGCAACATTCGGAGCCTCCTTGTTATATTTATCATTTCTATCTATTTTACTTTAGACAGTAGTAATAGTGGTTGTATATTATACTAAATTAATCGTGCACTTGTGGCACTGGGTTTTGAGAGTTTCTAGTCGATGATTATGGTTGTACCTAATATTATAATCAATTCACCTTATGTTCCATTCATATTTTATCGCCTAGTAAGAACATAATTATGTCTCCTCTACACTTAAATTTCATTTAATTAATAAACATCCATGAGTTTAAAGGTCTATGAATGAATAATTAAGTTAATAGTTCACTGTTGGCTTGCCTAACGGTGGCATTGGGTGCCATCCTGCCCTAAGGTAGGAATTTTGTCGTGACACCTTCTTTCTCTTTGTTATCATCCATCGCATCCTTATTAGGATCATCATCACAAACTTTCTCTTCTCCGACATCTCTGTTATGATAGTGCTACATCAAATATTTTAAAAGGACTTATTAACTTCAGAATTAGCAAAACATAGAAAAACAATACAAAAAGGTATAGTTATAAGCCTCTGAATTTCTCTTCTTAATTGAATTAATGGCATTGAGCACCTTCACAAATTTTTCTGCAAGATACTTCTTTAAATTTCCTAATTCATCATTATATTCCTTCTTCAATGATACTATGTAATTCTTCGATTCCTCTTGGCCATCTGACAACTTCTTAAACTGAACATCCCAATCATCATCTACTAGCAGGGTATTTGCAGCTTTAGGCTATTTTTTTATTTTTTTAAGGTGGAGGATTGTCAAAGGCTTTCTTTCAACTATGACATTTGTCATGAATCTTGTTTACCACCTCTTTATCCAAGTTAGTTATATATTTGACTTGCATCTTTTATATCTAAGGAGGAGGATTAACAAAGTCATTATATGGATTAAAATTTTTGTGATGAACCTTGTCTATCACCTCTTTATCCAAGTAATTTTCAACTTTGCTCTACTTTGAACAGATTAATAATTCTAAAGCTACCAAGAACAAGAAGTATTTATGACTGGAATGCATGTACATCTTCAATGCCAGCTCCCGTCATACACAACACCATCAGCCTCCAAAATTTGCACGCAAGGTGTTGAAGTGTATTATGATAAACATGATCCTATGTACTCAATAAGTAACAAATCTAACCTTAGGTTGAAAGCAGTGATGAACTTGGACAAAGATCAGAGTCCAACACCAAAATTCAGGACCAACTCATAACAATATAACTAAAGCAGTACAGTTAATAACTTGTCACGGTCTAATTTCCCCTCCATTGGGTATCGTGATGGCACCTAGTCTTAGGGACTAGGTAAGCCTAACACTTACTAAATAACATCAATAATAAATAACATCTAATAACTTTCGAAATAAAATTTTCTATAAGATTTACAATGCCCAAAACCGGTAATACAAGTCATAAGCTCTATAGAGTTTGCTATAACTTTCTAAATACAACTGTTTGGAAATAGGTAAAAACAGTATGATTACAAAATTGGAAGGTGACTCTGAAGCCTGCGAACGCAGCAACACGTTTACCTTGAGTCTCCACAATAGCAATTCGCACTACAAGCTAATGATCAACCGGCTTCGCAATACCTGGATCTGCACAAAAATGTGCAGAAGTGTAGTATGAGTACACCATAGCGGTGCCCAGCAAGTATCAAGTCTAACCTCAGTGGGGTATTGACGAGGAACAGTCAAGACACCAACTGCACTAAACAACCTGAACAAATATGAGTATAGGAACAACAAAGTATAATATCTACATGAAGACTACGCGATATAGCTAACAATACAGTAATTGCAATAAGAAAGGAAGAAAATAAGTATCATAGGAATACCAAAATAATGACACAGAAGGATGAACGAAAAACACATCCAAAATCCGAAATCACATATACAGAAAGGACAACTAATAACTTAACAACAACGACCGTTTTCATATTAGATTTTAGTCAATAAACTCCACAAGGTACCAAACCTCGGGCTAATCACAACTCACGGGTCTTAATAACTGAAACCTAACACTTGGCATCTGGTTCCCTCATTACTCCTCATAACCGCACTGACAACTCACGCGCCAAATAAAGTCATTCTCACATAGAAGGCAAGTAAAACAAGGGTGGTATCTATACTCAACAATAACAAGGAAGCCTCTTAATCCGATAGGAGTGATTAACTACGTGTATGCTTGTGCAAGTGTCTTAACATAGTTCTAACTAGCTAGTAAGCATAAGAAAAAGGAACGGACAGCACGTAGAATATTTTCTCACAACTTTCACAAGATTAGGCTTGCAAAGGTAAGCATACCACTACACAAATATCAACAATAAGAATTCCCCCCAGGCTATCACAAGTCATCACAAATCAATCTCTGACAGAGTCCACCTTATCTCGCCACGTGTGCAACAGTAAAGTAAGTGCCTGCCTTGTCTCGTTATACGTGCATAATAATATTCCCACCTTGTATAGCCACATGCGCAACCCACATATATATATCCCGCCTTGTAACACCATATGTGCAAATATCAATAGTAACAACAGGATGACAGAAACCTCGTGCATCACAATAACAACAACTGCACGGAAGAAACCTCGTGCATTACCACAACAAGTACAACAGCAACAATGACAATAATACAAAGTACAGTAAGTAAATCAACTCAAGAACCTTCGATCACAAGAAACGATATAACTAGTTCACAAGGAATAACCATAATAAAGAATATTAGGCGTAATAAGAACAGCTCATCAGGGAAGAAAGTAATATGCAACAATAGTCCCACAATGTACGGTTCAACAACAAGAAACTAACAGAAGTCAAATAATTCTAAATAAAGGCAAGTCCACTTAGGCATAGGGTATTTAAGCTTCTTTTAAGTTTGGACAATTAAGGAAGCGTTACAACCTATTCAAATAAAGGTAGGCCTCTGGAAGGTAACCATAACCTCAAATAAGGGAGAACATTTACACAAGGGATAACTACAACTTCAAATAAAGATAAGCAGTTAGGGAAAAGATAACATGGCAATGGAAGAGATAACTTTTTCAATTAAGGCGCATATAAATCAAGTAACAATAAGAGTGGACCACTAAGCAATTGATTCTAATTAAGCAGGTAAAGGTAAAACTAGTAATTGAGGAACGTAATCATAATAAGAACAACTGCATATTTAATGAATACAAGGACCTGGAAACCCTAAAAGGCCAATTTCCACAAATAAGTCCGACCACGTACTCGTCACCTCGCGTTCACGGAATACAATCAACATAGAAGACTAAAATCCTAAGGGGTAGTTCCCCCACACAAGGTTAGGCAAGATACTTAACTCAAAGAAGACAAATCGATACTCTAAAATGAACTTCTCGGGTGAAATGACCTACAGATGGCTCAAATCTAACCAAAGTAACTTTAAAGCACAAATAAAACTCATAAGAAACCAACAAATTTCACAAAACCCAAAGACCCATCCCGATACGAGTTCAATCATACTGAAATAATAAAATTCTGATACCATTTCATTCCCCAAATCATGATTTTTTATTTTGAAAACTTTCTTCAAAAATCACCATTTTCCTCAACTCAAAATACAAATTAAATGATAAAAATAAATATAAAGTAATGAAATATAATAAATACTAGGTAAAGAACATTATCCAATCGATTTTCTTGAAAACCCCAAAAAAAGCTCCCAAAACCGAAGTCTAAAACTCAAAACATGAAGAAAATGGCCAAACCCTCGTCTTAAATGATTCTGCCAGGATTTCCGCATCTGAGGACAAAGAGGTGCACCTGCGCACACGCATTTGCGAGGAAGAGTTCGCATCTGAAAACTAAGCTATCCAGGCCTGGATACGTATCTACATCTTTACAGCCGCATCAGCGGCACCGCAGAAGCGCAAGGAGAAAACGCAGAAGCGAGCTTCTCCGCAGGTGCAACAGCTGGATTGTAAAAGCGGCCTTCGCATGCATGCCAGCCTCCGCAGAAGCGAGCGAGCTCCCAGGCCCTTTTGACTGCAGAAGCGATCAGACTCACGCACAAGTGGAGCCGCACCTGCGCTCCAAGATGTCGCAGTTACGAGACACCAGAATCAGACCTGCTCAAAACCATGAAAAACATCTGAAACTCGACTGAAACACGCTCGGGGCCCCGAGGACACCATACAAGCATACCAACAAGTTCCATAACCTAACACGGACCCGTTCGAGGCCTTAAATCACATCAAACAACGACAAAACTACAAATCGCACCATGAATCGAACTTATGAACTTCCAATTCTTCCAACTTCTAAGACTCGTGTCGAAACCTATCAACCCAACTCGGAATGACGTCAAATTTTGAAGGCAAGTCCCAAATGACATAACGGAGTTGTTCCAACTCTCAGAATCGTATTCCGACTCCGATATTACCAAAGTAAACTACTGGTCAATCCCCTCCACTTTCTGAACTTCAACTTTTTCCAACTCTCTCCAAAACGCTTCAAATCACCCTACGGACCTCCATCAAAATTCGGACGCACCCCTAAGTCCAGAATCACCACATGAAGTTGTTCAATACCTTACACCATTGAACAAAGCTTAAATTGTCAAAATAACCGGTCGGGTCGTTACATAACTCAATGATAAAATGTTCATCTTGTTCACAGTTTCGGAAATTAGGCATGCTTTACAATTATAACAGTAAAATCCAAGTCTTTCACCGAAATCACAAAAATATGAGTATATCACAGAACTGTGATTATTCACAAAAACTTGCAACAACAGCTAAGATGTTTCATTATCAAATGGCATGAGGAAAATACATCTTTATGCCTACATGTCAATGAGAATATGAAGTCATGAGTGTCACAATATCGTACAGCATGAGGAAATGCATCTCTATTCATGTTTGTCAAGTGTGCATGTCAAATGCAATGCAACGTTGTGATAAAAACCATATGCATACTCTCAGAGTATCAATTCGCTCAGTCTTCCCAATCACTCATCCTCACCGTCACTCAGTCCTCCCAATCAGTCGATACTCGCTCTCAGCACTCGCTCTCGGCACTCGCACTCAATAGGTACGTGCGCTTAAGTCAGACTCTGGAGGGACGGATAATGCCTAAGCGCTAACATACGCCAATCATGGCATGAATTGATAAACGATCACATAAACATCCTCACGATCAGGCCCTTGGCCTCATTCAGTCATCAATATCTCTAGTCTCTCGGCCTCGTAAATCTCATGCCAATCGACCCAAACAATGATAATATGATATGAGACAAATGATATCAGAGACTGAGATATGATATGCAATGAATTAGTATGACTGAGTATGTAATTTTAATTTAAGCAAATAACTCAACAGTATAAATGACCTCAGTGGGTCACAACAGGATAAGCATGTAGCCTAAACATGGTTTCTAACATGGATCACGACTCAATTACTCCAGTGCATAGAAATTTCATGGATAGAAACAAGATTCGATCACTACATAGTACCATAGAATCAATCAAGTAATAATTCACACGGTGCATGCCCACACTGATAGTAGACTATAATCTCATGTTTTAGTCAATTATTACATTCCAATTTACTGCACTTTAGTTGAGTTTGAGCTTTAATCGCTAGTGTTTTGCACTAATGGTGTGTTTTATGCCTTGTAGGAGTGATTCTAAGCTATGTAGATGTTATGGAATGAATTAAAGTGATTTGGAGCTTTGAAGTCTGAGTAAAAGTCCAAGGAATTAAACCGGGATCGTGTTCAGGGATCAACAAATGATAGTGCAACGGAACGAAGAATCGAGCAGGTATATTGCGCACTATCTAGTAAAATACATATAACTTTTCGTTAAGAACTCCATTTCGGCA
Organism: Nicotiana paniculata; assembly: GCA_005239505.1. NCBI lineage: Eukaryota > Viridiplantae > Streptophyta > Magnoliopsida > Solanales > Solanaceae > Nicotiana > Nicotiana paniculata. Next base: position 31,103 of record ML331942.1, read on the forward strand.
ACACAATATGTTGTTGGAAATCTAATTCATAGGGCTACAACATTCATGTTTTATATTTTTGGAAATACCCAATATAACAGGGTGAAAAGTGTGAAAAAAGTGCACTCCGCGCACTGACCACGCATATGGGGCAGAATGTGTGAAAAGTGTGCGGCTAAATGCATGGGCACCCTTCTAGGTGCACAGCTGCGCACATCTTGTCTGTGAAAAAGTATCCTTTTTCGCGTAGGAAAAGGTGTAATTATTTGGGCCCGACCCTACTTGGCATATATACATAGAACACGGTATATTGAGGACTTTTGACACAATTTAGACCTAAGGAAGATAAGGAGGAGAGGGAGAGGCAAGAGCACAAGGATTTCACCATTCATCCTCACTCGAGACAATGGTTTGGATGTTTTATATTTTCCTTTGACTTAAACTTAATTGTGTAGAATTTCTCCATATCTATGGAGTAATTCTTCCTTAGGGATTGATGGATTTGGTGTTTTAAGAATTGTTTGTGGATTATTAACTTTAGTTTTTATGTATTGAATAGTTTTAGATGTTTTTATCGTTGCATCTATATTCACTAGTTCATGTAATCGATAGAGACATAACTAGTGATATTTTTGCATTCTATCTTGTTGGTTGAATTCATTAATTATTTTTAGTAATTGAAAGAGGCTAATTGAATTAATGTTAGAGCTAGTTAGGAAGATAATCGAAATAAATTCTCCTAAAGACTATTCCACTACGAATTCGAGAATATTTTCACTAAGCTTAACTTAGTTCATATTGCGAGGTTGAGACTTAAACGAGAGAGGAATTTCTACTAATCAATTGAATTAATAACCAAGTGAATTCGAGAGGTTCACTTGAACATTAAAAGTGAATTAACTAGAGTTAAATCCCAAACATTTGTCTTGCACCTATCATATCAACCCTATTTTCTCCAAATTGATTTCTTCATTTGCCTACCACTTGCGTTGTTTGTCATTATTCAATAGTATAGACTCTTAGTTAATTTTAGTTTTAAATCACATAATTCTTAATTATTGATCATCGTGAATATCAATCTATCTACAAACTATGATAATAACTGTTTAACTCCAATCCTTATGGATAGATTATTATAATTTACTATATTCGACTAGAGAGCATATTTAAGTGTGTTTTTTAACCTCGTCACACGCTCATCGCTTAGCATGTGCGTCACCTCAACACCAAACACATAACACGTATATTCGGGGTTCATACCCTCAGCACAAAGTTTAGAAGTGTTACTTACCCCAAACAATCCAAACGATACTCTAAAAATACATCCCGCATGCATCAACCACCAAACGGCTCGAAACTAGCCAAAAGCAAATCAAATACAACAAATAATGCCAAAGGAAACAAACCCAATCGATAAATGTAGAATCTTTAATCAAAGCCCCAAAGTCAACCAAAATGTATAATCCTGAGCCCTCACCTCAGAACCCGTCAAAACTCACAAAATCCGACAATCCATTCAATTACGAGTCCAACCATACTATTTTCACTCAAATTGGACTCAAATCGATTCTCAAAACTCGAAAATTCACTTTATGAAATTTTAGACAAAAACCCCCAATTTCTCTTTTGAAATCATCAGCCAAATACCAAAAACGAGGATAGATTCATGAAAGATAATTAAAACTGAGTAGAGAATATTTACCCCACTTTATGTGGTGAAAATCGCCTCAAAAATTGTTTCAATCCGAGCTCCATAGCTCCAAATATGTTAAAATGAACTCAAAATCCCCAAACTCGATGTTTTAATGCACTACCAGGGGTCCCTCTTTGCGATCGCGTCCCCCAATATTCTGATCATGATTCAAAAAAAATCCATCTCAAATATTGCCCTTCGCGATCGCGAACATTCCCCCGCGATCGCGATGAACAAACATACAAGCTTTGCCATCTCTTCCACATAGACTATAATATAATAGCCATAACTTTTTGTACAATACATCAAATGATAAACAATTTGATTTTCTGGAGACTAGACATCAAGGAATACAACTTTTATTTTTGGATCATATCAATATTCCTTGTAGATTGCAAGATATAAGCTTCCAAAGTCGGTTAGGTGACATAAAAATATCTTCTTCGCGAACGCGATTCACATGCCCCTTTTTCCATTTTTCTCTTCGTGAACATGACCCAAAGTTCGTGATCACGATGCACATTGTTGTAGCCAAAAACCAATAACTAAAAATGGCCTACAAATGGTCTGAAACCACCCCGAAACTCACTCGAGCTCCTCGGGACCTCATCCGAACATGACAACAAGTCCCATAACATAACACGGACCTACTCAAGGCCTCAAATCACGCATAATAATATTGAAACGATGAATGGCACCTCAAATCAAACACAATGAACTTCAAATCTTTCAACTTCCAAAATTCATGTCGAAACACATCAAATCACCCCGGAATGAGCTCAAATTTTGCACACATGTCCCAAATGACATAACGAAGCTATTCTAATTCCTAGAACCACAATACGAACCCAATTTTATCAAAGTCAACTCCCGAAAAAACTTATGAACATTCCAAACCTTCAAATTTCCAACTTTTGAAATTAGTGTCGAAACTTTCTAAAAATATCCAAATGAAAATTCAGGCACACGCCCAAGTCCGACTTAAAGCTTCAAACATGAAATTCATTCTTCCAAACTAATTTCTAAACACTTGAAAACCAAAACCAAAAATACACACAAGTCATAATTGACGAGCTTAGAACACACACTAAAATTATGCTCGCTAGTCGAATATAGTAATTTATAATATCGTATCCACAGGGATTAGAGTTAAACAGTATTTTTGTAGTTTATAGCTTGATTGCTATCCAAGATGATCAATACTTTAAAATTATGTGATTAAACTAAAATTAACTAAGAGACTAATTTATTGACTAATGACATTCGACACAAGTAACGAGTTAGGAAAGATATTAATGGGGGAGAATAGGGTTGATAGGATACGTGCAAGATAAATATTTGGGATCTAACCTAGTTAATTCTCTTCTAATATTCAAGTGAATCTCTATAATTCACTTGATTATTAATTCAATTGTTTAGTAGAAACTCCTCTCTCGATTGAGTCTCAACCTCACAAGATGAACTACCAAAAGATCGGTGAAGATATGCACGAATTCTTAGTGGATTGGTCTTTAGGAGAACCTCTCTCGATTATCCTCCAAACTAGGTTTAATCAACAATTCAATTAGCCTCTTTCGATTACTAAGAAGAATTAATTAATTCAACCAACAAGATATAATGCAAAAATATCACAACTTATGCCTCTCTTGATTACATGAACAAGCGGATATAGATGCAACGATTCAATACGCAAAACTAGAGTTAATATCCACAAACAAATATCAATACACCAAATCCATCAAATCCTAAAGAGAACTACCCCATAGATATGGAGTAATTCATAATAACAATGTTTAAGCTAAAGAAAAACATAAAACTATCCAAACCCTTGTGTTGAGTTGAGATTGAAGGATGGATTCCTTGTGCTCTTGCTTCTCCAACTTCTCCTTAGCCTCCTTAGGTCTTAGATATGTCAAAAGTCCCACAAATAACGTTTTTCTCGGTATATATATCAAGTAGGGTTGGGCCCAAACACGTACACCTTCTCTTGGGCGAAAATGTACACTTTTCCCGGACAGGACGTACGCGGTCGCGCACCTGTAAGTGTGCCCGCGCACTATTCACACTTTCTGCCCCATATGCGTGGATGTGTAATTTTCACCCTATTCTATTGGGAATTTGAAAATGCGTAAAACATGAACATTATATCCCTTTGCATTAGCTTTCCAACCATCTATTGTGAAGCCCACATGGAGTTCTGAGTGAAAAGTTATGTGCATTTTACTAGACAGTGCACAATATACCTGCTCGATTCTTTATTCGTTCTGAACTATCATCCATTGATCCCCGAACACGATCCCGGCTGAATTCCTTGGGATTTTACTCAGACGTAAAAGCTCCAAATAACTTGAATTCATTCCATAACATCTACATAGCTTGGAATCACTCCTACAAGGCATAAAACACACCATTAGTGCAAAATACTAGGATTAAAGCTCAAACTCAACTAAAGTGCAGTAAATTGGAATGTAATAATCGACTAAAACATGATATTATAGCCTACCATCAACAATACATCATACGGAGCTACTCATGCCCTCAAACCACCGAGCAAAGTGCATTTTCTCAAAATGACCGGTTGGGTCGTTACATCCTCCCCCACTTAAAACATACGTTCGTCCTCGAACGTGCCAAGAGTCATTCCCAAGCCATCAAATCACTGTGTAAGCTTACCATGCACATACCTCGGGGTGATCCCACATCACCCTATTACATATAGGCCCAACAACACACATAACTGAAGATCATTACTCCAACCTTAGCTTATAATGTCTTAAAACGCAATTCCCAACCTCCATAGTCCGAAAAGAACATAACCAATGTGTAATCAATCAATCAACACCCTAATACCCATCTCGCTCAAATTCTGCTATAAGGCCCAAATAGAATCGCACCATGTGTGCATATAACCAACGAATCACCACCCCTCGTTGCATAGAAGAGTAATACATAGACCATATCAAAGCCCGAACAAGCTTAACTCTAACCGAATGACTCGCCCCTCAACACTAACAGTTCTGAGTCAACAAATCCGACCCAATGTGGAATGTACATCCTTATTGGGCCTACCAATAGGCTCCCAAACCAAACTTTGATCATTCACAAATGGATAAATGGCCCTCCAAAAGGCCACAATGACCTAAACATATCACGTACTACCATCTAGCAAACTTTGGCCATATCTTCACAGTTTGCAAACCCAAACAATTTGCTTCTGAGAACTCCTAGTCTCCAAATCCATAGAACACATGAATCACCATAGATGATCCCAACACCACCACTCGAATGACTAACACATCTCTCATACATAATCTCTCCACGAGAAATACTTCTATAATTCCTCCATGCCACATAGCAAAATCTGAACATACCAATGAAGCATCTGTAAGTCAAAACATAGTGTGCCTTCTGAAATGCGCACCCTTCACAAGAAATACCAAGTAGTAATAGAATTCATCTTGTCATCTGAAACCGTCCATGTTTTCTAAGAATTTATGAGGTTCCCTTCAAAACTGAACTATAACCTTGCACATACAAATCCCAATCCCACAGGATGCACTGCATCTATCATGCCATTATATGAAAAGCATGATAATCTCATAATCAACTCTAATCACCGGCATAATACATACTCGATCAGTTAAAAACCTTCCATTTGATCCCAACAAGGAGAAAATCACAATACGCAACATTAAGAAACATGATCCTCATGCCGGTAGGAAATATCCATCTCAAACTGTAGTAGAAACCATTGAAAACTCTTCAAAACCCATTTACACATAATCAAACCATTAGAACTGAATCTCTCTGACTCAACCAATCCACGCATATCACCAAACCCAAGATTATTTCCACAAAATAAGTGTAGAGACTCACCACATCATAAGTACTCAACACCGATCATATCCATTACTGTGTTGATCCAGTGCGACTACTAAGTTGTCATATTTCTCCGAGCTCCTTCTGATTGTCGTCGATTTGACACTCCTCCTCGCTATAATACCATGATCTTCAACCAAAACTTACCACACCAGATCCTAGCCTAAAACCACACTGCCCTAAGGCCCATAAGCCATTGTATTCCCTCTTAAGCACCCAAAAGTACCACAACCAAGACGCACATTCTGAAGAGATCTTCTTTGAATCTAAAGTTGTTTCCTTCACCTTCTTGATACTGAAATGCGGAATTCATAATGATATATAAATACCGCAAGTCTCAACACCATCCGATGCAAATATCAGATTCTAGCTATATACAAGTTCGAAAAATTCTCAATAGCCACATAAAAATCCTGAATCCATTAGAACCTTCTCGGGAGTCATCCACTCAGCACAAATCTCAATTGCACCGCCCAAACGGGCCAAAAAACTTGTGCCTCATTAGCATGACAACATGCAAAGAAGTAATCCACACCTCTAAGCAGTCGAGTAAATACTTTTCTTGGTACATTATATCCATCATAAGACAACAACCCTAGACCATTTCCAAGACTCCCATATATCCATTAGGGGTGATACATCATGCATCCAGAAATTCCTTACTCAAGTCATCCTCAAAATTAACCTCAACGAGTCATAACCGACCTAGAAGTATGCCTCAGATAGAAACCAATACAACACATAACCATGCAATGAAATCGTCGATAGAAGACTTCCCTACCTAGCTCAAAGCCATAGATCAAAACATTCGGTAACTCACAATACCCATACTCTATTACTTCCATAATACCGCAGTGAGATTCAACTAAATTCTTCACAAGCTCTTGCAACACAACCCATAAAATATCTCAGATCATCAACTAAGCCCGCAATCATTCTCGTGACAATCAGGCCAATTTTATCAACCAATAAAAACTCAAATCGCAACACATATAACCTATTGGTAGGAAAGAAACCCTCCACACATCATCATAAGGATCCCACATTCATAGCTTACCTCGTATGTGATAACCCACCTGCTTAGCCTCAAACTGACTTCTCTTTATACCCTTTCACAGCGAAAACTACTATGCAATCACTTAATCTTCCTAAGACTGAACTCATGAACAAGACATGAGAATCTAATTCATTCCATAATTAAACAACACGAAAAATCCTTCAACACACTCATAACTCGAGATGGTACGTCACATCAAGACAGAAATCAAGCACCCAATAGTCCTTTTAAATCTCATGCCAACTCTTCTCGTCATATGATCGAAACACATGTACATCTTCAATGCCAGCTCCCGCCATACACAGCACCATCAGCATCCAAAATCTGCACACAAGGTGCAGATGTATGAGTACAACCAACCCCATGTACTTAATAAGTAGCAAACCTAACCTTAGGTTGAAAGCAGTGACATGCTTGGACAAAGGTCAGAGTCCAACACCAATAGCTAGGAACAACTCATAACAATATAACTAAAGCAGTAAAGGTAATAACTCAAACATAAAATTTTCATCTCGTTCATAGTTCCGGAAATTAGTCATGCTTTCAATTATAATCATAAAACCCAAATCTTTCACCGAAATCACCAAAAATGTGAGTATATCAGAAAACTGTGATTTTTTCCAAAAACATTCAACAACAGCTGAGTTGTTTCATTATCAAATGGCACGAGGAAAGTACATCTCTATAACTACATGTCAATGAGCATGGGAAGTCATAAATGTCACATACTGTACAGTATGAGGAAATGCATCTCTATGCATGTATGTCAAGTGTGCATGTCAAATACAATGCAACGTTGTGATAAAAACCATATGCATACTCTCGGAGTATAAATTAACTTTGTCCTCCCAATCACTTAGTCCTCGTAGTAACTCAATCCTCCCAATCCTCCAATCACTCAGTACTCGAATTCAGTAGGTACATACGCTCACTGCTGGTAAATTAGACTCTGAAGGACGATTCCTACCCAAGCGCTAATATAAGCCAATTATGGCATGCATTAATAAGCTTGCTACGTGCAGCCCGATCCCATAAAAATCCTCACAATCAGGCCCTTGGCCTCACTCTGTCATCGATCTCTCCAATCTCTTGGTCTCACAAATCTCATGCCAATCGGCCCAAACAATGATAATATGATGTGAGAAAAATGATATCAGAGACTGAGATATGATATGCAATGAATGAGTATGACTAAGTATTTAATTGTAATTTAACCAAATAACTCAACAGTAGAAATGACCTCAGTAGGTCCCAACATGATAAGCATGTAGCCTAAACATAGTTTCTAACATGGATCACAACTTAATTACTCTAGCACAAAGAAATTTCATGGATAGAAACAAGATGAGGTCACTACACAGTACCACAAAATCAATCGAGTCATAATTAACACGGTGCATGCCGACACGCCTGTCAACTAGCATGTGTGTGATCGGGTCAAAACCCACACTACTATTGAGTAGCGAGGCGGTCGATGAAATAATAATCCAACTAAGGTTGGGATTGAATCCACAGGAAGTTAATAATTGCAATTAGGTTTATATCTAAGTGGGATGCAAGTTTTGGCTCTAATTGTACTTCCACAAACTTTGGTTGGTATTCTACTTTTATTTTTACTCTATTGATTGCAATTAACAAAACTAAGAACAATATTTTTATTTTGGGTTTTTCAAATCTTTAAAGGGACTAGGGTCGTGACTTCTACCTAGGTGGCTATCTAACGGGTTGTAATTTCCAAGGCAAGCTTGATTAGTTGGGACTGTAATATAGCTATCACACCCAGGTACTCACCCTATACCTCTCGGTAGTTTGAATGATTTTGCCCAATTTGGCTTTCTCAAGACCAAATGGGTATTTCTACAAATCAAGTGATATTAGCTCAAGTCGGGTATAACTATCTCTAGGTTTAACCCTTTAATTGGGGCTATCAATTTCTTGAGTTCACCCCAATTTATTGTTAGCCAAGTTTTCCTAGGCTTAGACCCAGTTTCTCAAGTAGAGACTAAGTCATTTAGGCATGAATCAATGTTTACAACCATAATTCTTTAGTTCTAGCAAGAACTAGGCTAAATATCACTAGCTCAATCACTAACAAGCCCTAAATCAAACACCTACTAAATGCCCACTCTAGGGTTTGGTCACAACTAGCTATGGGTTTAGCAACTCATGGAATTTACAGAAATTAAAGGAGAATTGAAGATAAAATCCATGATATTTGATTATGGGATGCAAATCTAGAGCATAGAGATGAATCTAGTACAAAATAGCCAAAAGCAGTGAAAATCGTCACATGTGCTCTCCTAAAACATAACTTAACCTAAAAAAGACAAAATGTTCTATTTATACTAAGCTGAAAATATCTGATAAAAATGCCCCTGCGGAGGTTGTGCGGCCGCATAACTCTGACTACGGTCGCACACTTGCTTTTGCGGCCGCATATTTGTGGTGCGGTCCGCATTCTTGACTTTGAGTTCTGGCTTTGGCTGGACTTTTGCGGACCGCACAATTTTGAGTGCGGTCGCGCTCATGATTATGCGGCACATAAAAGTGATGCGGTCCGCACTTCCTTGGGCTTGAAAAAACTCTCTGAATCTACATTCCTGCGAACCGCACAATTGTGTGTGCGATGGTACTTGACATCCTGCGGCCGCACAATTTTGGTGCGGTCAGCACTCCTTCATTTTTCCCAAATGCCAACTCTCTGAATCTCCTTTATCGCGGATTGCAAAATATTGAATGCAGTCGCATAATGACTTTTGCGGCCGCACAATATTTGTGCGATTCACACTTCTTGATGTGCAAAAAGCCAAGTCTCTGAACCTTCTTTTGTGGCCGCACCAGAATCATGCGGTCCGCATAGTTGGCCTTTTTGTCGTGTTTTGGTTCTTGTTCAACTTTTGACTTCTTTATGGGTTGATTTTGATTCCTTTGGCTCATATTGCACAATTCCTGTAAACAAGCATATTTCATTAGTTTCTGGGAATATCTTTACGCATTTTTTTTACCTAAAACACAAGTAAAAGAGAGCAAATAAGAGGTCAAAATCCCTACTTATCAACTCCCTCAAACTTAAGCTTTTGGTTGTCCTCAAGAAAATAAGGTAATTCCTACCTCCACTAGAAAAAAGGATATTTCAGCTGGCCTAAGGTGAATCAATCATGCATCAATTGGGACTAACAATTACCCTCAACACATATGAATTATCAACAACACAATGTTTTGACTTTTGAGTACCACAGTTCTAATGTGACACTAGAGCATCAAGAGTTGACTTTATTCATCAAGGAAGCTCGCTATATCATGTAGGTCATTGTGGCTCCCAAACTCCTCCTCATCTACTCTCCATGAGAAAATATCACATTAGAATGTAACACTCGAAACAAGGATTGTGAAGAAGTTCTCTCATCTCTCTCAAAAGAATGTCACAAGTCCGTCTCTAAGTACCATAAGCTTTCCCCTTATGTAAATCACCACTAATGTAATCTCATTCAACTTGAAATCATATAGGTCTTTTGCAGGAATGTAATGAAGGCTTTTGGATCAAGGTAAGACTTGCCGGAATATGGTTGTTTCATCTTTCTTTAAGCACTCCATTTTCTATTTTCGGCTCATACTTTCTCGACTCTTTGAGTCATTTTCTTATTCCTTGGGGGAACTAGAGAGACGTAATGTAATTCTTTCTTGATCATGACAATCATTTTTCTCCTTTTTATATTTACTCCATGCCTTTCATCATTATTTTCCTTGAATCCCTTCAACTTTATACCTTATTCACTTTCTTTTCGGAATTTCTTTCTTTTGGCCTTTATATCTTTTTTTTGCCTTCCCATTTCTTCATTTCTTTTTCTTCTTTGTACCTTTTATCACTTTCAAACTCCTTGTCTCTCCCCCAAACTTATGCTTTTGCCAATTGTTTTTCAAGAATGCTAAGGAAAGATCATGTGCCAAGAGAGGGTCATTACAGAACGGATAAAGGCTTGTAACATGGTTATTGAAAGAAAAAGGGCTTCGGCTCAAGGGATTGACTAGGGATATCACATTGGTAGGCTATGGAAGTTTTTAAGTTCCAAATTGGATCAAGGAGAGCCTATAATTATTTCTCAAGTCGAGCTACACTTAGAATTTCGCCTAGACAATCATTTGGGAGTAGTTCTAGACTTATTGGCACGGGAACTTAGGGCCCACAACAACCCTAGCTAAGATTGAAAATCACAAATGGCTCGATTGAACCATTCGATGATTGTTTAAGTCAACACAAGAGTCTAAAGGTCATAATTAGAGATATTTCATGCCAAAAACTTTGTTTCTAACCATAAGGTCGGAGGTAAATGTGTTAGCACCAAGTGAAGCCTGCTTGAGACACTCTGGATCATTAATACTATATTTATCAAAACATAGATAAATATCAAACCATCGTTGGGAAGAGTCACCCGGTTCACACAACATCCACCTTTGGAAAGAACCGTGTCATTAAGAAAACCAAAGGCTTATTGTTCACACAAAACGTAATAAGAAGCTACTAAAGTGAATAAGAAGTTATGCTACTAAGGAAAAACAAACTAAAGAAGTTATTAATTAAACTACGGAAGGTAAACTGAATATACAAAATGAAGTAAAGCGAATATATACATAAGGGAAATAAATATATACATCAAATAGGGAAAAATATATACATACCAAAGAGAAAATAAAGATAAGGAAAAAAATATTGTAATGGTTATTACATACCAAATGTCAAGTCAATCAAAATGAACCACGCCCCAATGAAAATTAGCATTTTCCTCAATGTTAATCAAAAATAAGAATAGGGAAAGGGGTAGAGAGTAAGGAAAACCCCCCTATGTGATCTCAGTATGCATAGGGTCCTCGGCATGTGTCGTGTCCTCAGCCTACATGGGGTCCTCAGCACCCTCTGTCTCCTCTAACTGTATCTCATCTTCTCCTAGCTGCGGGACTACTAGGTTGTTGAGCATCTGTATCAACTCCTCAATAGTGTGTGTAGTTGCAGCCGGCTCCTCAGACTGGCTGGTTGCTGCCTCTACTGTCTCTGGTACTGCTGTAGGGGCTGTTGGGACTGACTTCTCCATAAGCAAGTCCAATGGAAGATCCCCAACAGATGAAGTCTTTTCAACTTCTTTGCTCAGCTTCTCTACCGACTCCTTTGATGCCTGAGTCTTTCTCATCTTCTTGACCTGTTTTCCCAAATCCTTGATGACTTTTCCATGTGTAGCTAGAGTCTCTATGATGTCCTTCTAGTTCTCTAGAATTTTCTTCAATGTTTCCTCCACTGACGGAGGTACCTGAGGCTCTGCTGGGGCTGGTCACTGTGCTACAACAGCACTCGATATGGCAGTCAGCTTTGTGTAGCTGCCTACATCCAGTTGTTGAGACTAGCCGGTGTTTGAGAGACTCCCAGCGCAGTCTGAGGGTAAGTAGATAAGGCCAGCACTGAGAGTGGAATTGATAGTCTAGCTGAAGTAGATGGTCCAGTGTATGAAAGAGGAATGGCTTCTGTTCGGTGGAAGTACCGGCTGCTGTGGAGGGCTCAGCAACTGAACCAGTAACCACTACCATTGGCTCTTCAGACTAGCCAGTAGAGGTAGTAGCTTTACCCTTGAACTTAGGTTTGTCAGCTCCCTGGAGGTGGTACCCTAAAAAAGGCTTCTTTGCCTTCACCTCAACATCAAAGTGCCTCGATTCCACCCCTTGATCTTGGAAGTACTGTGTGAGGAAATTGGGGTACGGATATGACCTATCTTCCTTCTGGACCGCTTTGGAAATGTTGTAAGACATCAGAGCTCCAACATTTATAAGATACCCAGCCATGATGGAAGCCACTAAAACTGCACGGGGAATTGGGAGGATGTTTTCATTGAGGCAAGGATCAAGCCGGCTGCACATGAATGTTTGACACTCTTTGGCTTCAAAGTTTAGGGTGGCTCGGACTATTTGAACCCCTGCAGTGAGCCATGGAGGTGTTGTCCCTGGGATTGCCAGCATCTCAGCTAGCCATGGGTGAATTGCATCACCCATAGCTAGCTTCTCCAAATATTGCACTGCTTCTACATCCTTAAATCACACATATTGGTTCAGTGCTTTGGCATCAAAGCGGATTTTTAAATTTTGAACTTTTGTCACCTTTGTGCCCTTTTTAATGTGAGCAACATTGGCATAGAACTCTTTGACCAGGTACTCATTTGCATCTTGCATGCGGGAGGTGAACCACTTCCATCCTTTCGCTCTTCAAATTGTTTGAGGATATTAGGGTTGTGCTTTCTCATAGCTTTTGTCAAGAACTGTCACTCAAAAGTGAGCGACCTTTGTGACCACCATTCTCTAAATTTGGCATAGGCCTTTTCACTGACGAATCTGTCCTCCCATACCTCCGACCTCCTTGATATTTCCAAACCCCCAACAGTAGTATCAGCCTCTCTCCCATCATTCGGGACCTCATCATCATCATCTAGTCGGCCAAGTGCGGACCGCATAAAAATGAGTGTGGCCGCATAATGCCAAGTGTGGACAACACAAAACTGAGTGCGGTCGCACAGCCCCAGGTTCAGACTACTGGGATCTCTGAAGTTTCCTCAGTGCGGACCGCACAAAATTGAGTGCGGTCGCACAAAACCCATTGCGGACAGCACAATTTAGAGTGCAACCACACATTGCATTACTAGGTCTCTGAAGTAAAAACTGTGCGGACCGTACAAAATTGGGTGCGGCCGCACAAATACACTGCGGACCACAAAAAATTGAGTGCGGTTACATGATATAATTACTCACAAGTGTCCTAAACTTAGGGTACTGCGGACCGCACAAAAATGTATGTGGCCGCATACTCTAGTACAGACCGCACAAAAATGGGTGCGGCCAGATAACTCAAGTCACAGCGGCATTGACTTACTGTTTACAAATAGATTTCTCTAATTAAGCAAGGTTTTTAGCAATAAGCACGAAATGCTACTAACCCAAACCTCATTAAGCATTAAAACACTACCCACATGATGCTAAGAAAGATTTAATCATCTATTAACATTTTTGGCATGAACCTAACCTTATATAAAAAAACTAAAACAATGAAAAAGAAAAAGAATCTAAAGCATTGAAATCAACATACGAGAAATGAAGATGTAGAAGGAATTCATCCAACACTTGATGAAATGAGATAGGATTGAGAGTAAAGGAAATGTGCATTGTGCTTAGCTTAGTCTCAAAGGACGAAGATGTAAAATGTGAAAAGATAAGAAAAGTTCTATTTATACTTTGAACCTTCTGGCCAACAGCTTACCTGAGTGCGGCTGCACAATTTTGGTGCAGTCTGCACTCCTTACCTGCTCCTTGAATTTGTGGTGCGGTCCGCATAAAATTGACTGCAGCCGCATAATTCGTGCAATCCACATAATTTTGTGTGCGGCCGCAAATCCTTAAGGAATTTTGTCAGGACAAACTTCAAAGACTTTGCATTTTCCATCTTCCAATTGTGCGGTCGCACACAGTATTGTGCGGCCGCAAAGTGCTTGTGCAGTCCGCATAATTCTGATGCGGTCCGCACAGTTTCAACACTTAGCCAATTTTTTTCCTTGCAAATTTCCTACACTGCACACCCATATTCCTGCACACACTTCACAACCAGTTAGCCCAAAACAATGCCTAATCTAAAAAAGAAAATCAAGAGAAAGAAAAACACATGGGTTTCCTCCCAAGAAGCGCCTGATTTAACGTCGCGGCACGACGCATGTTACCATCAATCACTTGAAATAGAGCAATACCACGACTTGGCCATCATCAACCTTACAAATATAGTGCTTCACCCACTGCCCATTGACTATAAACACCTCAGCATTCTTATTTTTCAAATCTAAAGCACCAAAAGGAGTCGCATGTACAACTTCAAAAGAATCACTCCACTTTGATTTCAGCTTTCCCGAAAACATTTGCAACCGAGAGTTGAATAAAAGGACAAGGTCACCTTCTTTGAATTCTTTGATCCGGATATACTTATCATGGAGGTACTTCATCTTGTCCTTATACAAGGACGAACTGGAGTAAGAATGGAACCGGAACTCATCAAGTTCATTCAATTGCTCCACCCGAAGATTTGCACATTCCACTCAAGGTTCAGTTTCTTCAACGCCCACATGGTCTTATGCTCTAGTTCCAACGGAAGATGACAAGCTTTCCTGAACACCAACCGATACGGAGACATACCAATTGGAGTTTTATAAGCTGTTCTATAGTGCCAAAGAGAATCGTCAAGTTTCTTCGACCAATCAGTCTGGTTTGCATTGACGGTTTTTGACAAAATACTCTTGATCTCTCGGTTGGAGACTTTAACCTGTCCACTTGCTTGGGGTGATAGGGGGTTAATACTTTGTGAGTGACACCATACTTGGAGAGTAAAGTGTCGAAGGCTTTGTTGCAAAAATGTGATCCCCCATCACTAATGATGGCCCTTGTGGTATCAAAGCTTGTGAATATGTTCTTCTTTAAGAAATCTACTACACTTCGTGCTTCATTGTTGGGCCAAGCCAGAGCGTCAACCCATTTGGACACGTAATCCACAACAACCAAAATATAGGTGTTCCCACATGACCTCACAAATGGACCCATAAAATTGATGCCCCACACATTGAAAATGTCAATATTTAGGATGGTGGTGAGAGGCATATCATTCTTCTTGGAAATCCCACCGGCCCTTTGGAAATCATCACAACGCTTAACGAGCTTGCTAGCGTCCTTGTAAAGGGTAGGCCAATAGAATCCACAGCTTAGGACCTTTGTAGCAGTTCTTGCTCCACCATGGTGACCACCATATGGCGAAGAATGTCAAGCTTCAAGAATACCCAATTGTTCTTCTTCTGGTACACATCTCCGGATAACACCATCAGTGCAAATTTTGAAGAGATATGGATCCTCCTAAAAGTAGTCCAGGAAGTCCCGTTTGAGCCTCTTCCTTTGGTTTGAAGAGAACTCATTCAGTAAAATGTCTCTTGCAAGATAGTTGGCCACAACGCCAAACCAAGGCATCACTGTCATAGACATGGAAAGGAGTTGTTCATTCGAAAATGAATCATTGATCTCAAGGCTATCATGGGGCCTCCTCTCCTCCTCCAATCGGGACAAGTGGTCCGCCACTTGATTCTCACTCCCCTTGCAGTGTTGGATTTCAAGATCAAATTCTTGTAGAAGAAGTACCCACCGCATTAATCTTGTCTTAGAGTCCTTTTTGCTCATCAAATAATAAAGTCTCGCGTGATCAGTGTGAACAATCACTTTGCTCCCCAATAGGTACGGGCGGAACTTCTCCATGGCAAAGACAATGGCTAAGAGTTCTTTCTCGATCACCGTATAGTTAACTTGGGCCTCATTCATGGTCTTACTAGCATAGTAGACCGGATGGAAAATCTTGTTAATTCTTTGCCCCAATACCGCTCCAACCGCCACATCGCTAGCATCACTCATGAGCTTAAAATGGTAAGCTCCAATTTGGCATGGTAATAATGGGAGTGGTAGTCAACCTATACTTGAGTAGTTCAAATGCCTTCATACAATCATCATTGAAAACAAATTTGGCATCTTTCTCCAATAGCTTGTACAAGGGGTTCACCACCTTAGAGAAATCCTTGATGAACCGGCGGTAAAACCCCTGCATGACCTAGAAAGCTCCTCACTCCCTTGAAATAAGTAGGGGAAGGAGTTTAGATATCACTTCAATTTTTGCTTTATCCACTTCAATACCATTCTTGGAAATCTTGTGGCTGGGGACAATGCCCTCCTCGACCATAAAGTGACACTTCTCCCAATTAAGCACCAAGTTAGTTTCTTCACAACGTATAAATACCTTATCCAAGTTGTCCAAGAACTCTTCAAAATAATCCCCCACAATAGAGAAATCATCCATGAATACCTCGAGAAAGTTCCACCATATCAGTGAAGATTACCATCATACACCGTTGAAAAGTTATCAGTGCATTGCATAACCCGAATGGCATCCGCGAGAATGTGAAAGTGCCATACGGACAAGTGAAGGTGTCTTCTATTGGTCTTCAGGTGCAATAAGAATCTGGTTACATCTGGAATACACATACAAGAAGCAATAATAAGTACGTCCGGCTAACCTATCCAATATCTGATCAAGAAATGGAAGCGAAAATGGTCTTTCCGAGTAAATTTGTTGAGCTTAATTTAATCCATGCACACTCTCAATTAATTTTTGTCATTTGTAATCATAGTCATACCCCCTTTCTTTGGGACACATTGCACCGGCGAGGTCAACAAACTATCAAAAACGGGGTAGACAACCCCACCATCCAACCACTTGATGATCTATCTCTTGAATACCTCTTGCATGGCCTCATTTAGTCTTCTTTGATGTTCCACGGAGGGTTTGGAATCCTCCTCTATCATGATTTTGTGCATGGAAAAGGCGGACTTATACCCCGAATATCCTCCAATGTTCAACCTGTTGTTTTCTTCCTCTTTTGGAGCACCGCAAGGGTGGAATCTACCTTCACGTTAGTTAAGCAAGAGGAAAGAATAATAGGTAAAGTGGAACAAGGCCCTAGAAACTCATACCTGAGGTGTGAAGGCAAGGGCTTTAACGCCAATGTGGGAGGCTCCTCGATTGAGGTCTTTGTTGGTGGAGTCTTCCGGTTTTCAAGGTCCAAGGAAAGCTTTTGGGGCCCATTAGTATATGATCTCGTTCCTTGCAAAGCATTGACACATTCTACAAAGTCTTCCTTATTATCCTCATCATGATTCAATAACACAACTTCCAAGGTGTCTTCAATATTTATCACAGCACTTGTGTCATCAACAATTACTTTGGTCACAAGATCCACAAACGAACACACTTCGTTGCTATTAGGCTACCTCATTGATTTACAAACATGGAACACAACGTTTTCATCACCCACCCAGAAGGTGAGCTCACCAGCTTCCACATCAACTAAGGCCTTCCCTGTAGCTAGGAAAGGTCTGCCCAAAATTATGGGCACCTCATAGTCAACCTCACAGCCAAGTATCACAAAATCTGTGGGAAGGATGAACTTGTCGACCCGAACTAACACATCATCAACTATCCCCAATGGCCTCTTAATTGTCCGGTCCGCCATTTGCAACCTCATGGATGTGGGACTTGGTTTCCTAATCCCCAATGGCTTGAACACATAATAGGGCATCAAGTTAATTCTTGCCTCAAAGTCACATAAAGCTTTGGCAAAATCAACGCTCCCAATAGTGCACGAGATTGTTAAAGCACCAGGGTCTTCCAACTTTGTAGCCATGGAGTGAACAATGTCACTCTCTTGATGTGCCATTTTGATCGTTTCACAGTTCATTGATCTCTTCTTTGTTACCAATTCCTTCATGAACTTGGCATATCCCGGTATTTGTTCTAAGGCTTCAACCAACGGCATATTTATGGACAAACTTTTCATCATAACAATGAATTTCTTGAATTTATTCTCATTGTTTTTCTTTGCGAGACTTTGAGGATATGGAGCAGGAGGCCTTGGCAAATAAGCCTTGGCCTTGGACACTACCGGATCCTATATGTCTATTACATGTTCCCTGGACGAGTTCACATCATCTTGTGTCTCCTCCACATTTTCATCAATGTTTATCCTCACCTCATCATTTGCTTGAACATATTGCTTGGCTTATCATCATCTTGCACCAACACATCATCATTCACATTCTTTATTTGGGTTGAGGTACTAGCAACTCCACCTCTCTCACGACCATAGCATGCCCCGTATTGTTCTCACCCTTGGGGTTCACCACCCTATCACTTGGTAGTGCCCCCTTAGGGCGAGTATTCAAAGCTTGAGAAATTTGGCCAAGTTGGACCTCCAAGTTACGGATAGAAGTGTTGTGGGAGGCTAGGCTTAAACATGATTTCAATCCGACCCATTTAATTATTGGAAGAACTAGGACCTTGCGATGTATATGTAGGTGGGTTGTTCGGTTGTTGATACAGGGACTTTGAAAGCCCGACCCCTGATTTCCCTGATTGCTATTGTTCCAAACCCCTTGCTTATTGTTGCCTCCCCAGTTACTTTGATTGTTGCCACCCCAATTTCCTTGATTATTTCCTCTCCAATTGCCTTGATTACCTTGATTACCCCAATTTTGATTGTTATTGTTCCCCCAATTGCTTTGGTTATTGTTGTTTCCACCATTTTAATTTCCTTGTTGACCTTAGTTGTTCCAATTTCCTTGGTTTCCTTGTGATCTCCATTGTTGTTGATTTGGAGCGTTGCTCCGTTGACCTTGATAATTGTTGACATATTGAACCTCTTCACTTTTCTCATCATATGCATCATCTTGATTGTACCCACTATTACTTTGCTCAAATTTCTTGATGGTTTTGTATTTGTTGACCTTGTTTCCTTCTCTTGTTGACCATCATGTTTACCCCTTCCATAGCATTCACCTGTTTTGGCCCTTGAACCTGTTGAAGCTGAGCCTTGGCCAATTGGTTCATTGTGGTTGTCAACTCCGCAATAGCTTGCCCATAATCATGTAGCTCCTTGTGTAGGTGAATAACATTAGGGTCACCCTGTCTCTACTTTGCCATGCCGAAGAGGTATCCACCATCTCATCTAATATTTCACAAGATTCAGAATAAGGTGTGCTCGTGAAGTTACGCCCAGCGAGTTGATTTACCACATACTGGTTAGTTGTGTTGATCCCCCTATAAAAGGTTCGTTGGATCATGACCTCGGTCATATCATTGTTTGGGCACTCTTTGACTATTGTGTGATACCTTTCCCAAATTTCATGTAATGTCTCATTTGGCTCTTGTTTGAAAGCTAGAATTTCATCTCTTAGCGTAGCCATGTGCCCCGGAGAAAAGAACTTTGCGATGAACTTCTCGTCCAACTCATCCCAAGTGTGGATGGAATTGTTGGGTAACCTCTCTAGCCAGTCCAAATCTTTTCCCCGTAGAGAAAAGTGAAAAAGCCTTAACCTAATTGCATCCTCGGAGACATTCGTCTGCTTGCACAAAACCTTTGAGATGCTTATAGTCATTTTGGTGTGGAGCTCCAGTGAAGAAACCCCGCTGCTCAACCAGTGTAAGCATGAAATTGGTTAGTTGAAAGTTTCCCGCCCTAATCCAGGGTGGGACTATTGCACTTGCATAGCATAGCCTTCATTAGGAAACACCCGGTGTGCTACCCTTGGTGGGGTTGGGGAGGGTTCGGCACATTATTATGAGGTGGTCGGCCTCTCCTTTGTACTTCAGGCTCAAGATTAACCTCATCCATATTCTCATCTTCTACCTCCTCCCCCAATGGTATATTTTCGAGGGGCTCATTGTTAACGGACATTTCGTACCTAAAAGTAATTGACAAAGAAATTAGTAAAACTGAAGGAAAGAAAGAGAAAACAAACAAATACTTAGATATATAGATAAGACCGTCTAACTCCCCGGCAACGTCACCAAAAATTGATCGGGTCCAAACCCACACTACTATTGAGTAGCGAGGCGGTCGATGCAATAATGGTTGGGATTGAATCCACATGGAGTTAATAATTAGAATTAGGTTTATATCTAAGTGAGATGCAAGTTTTGGCTCTAATTGTACTTCCACAACCTTTGGTTATTTTACTTCTATTTTTCCTCTATTGATTGCAATTAACAAAACTAAGAACAATATTTTTGTTTTGGGTTTTTCAAATGTTTAAAGGGACTAGGGTCGTGACTTCTACCTAAGTAGTTATCTAGGGGGTTGTAATTTCCAGAGCAAGCTTGATTAGTTGGGATTGTAATATAGTTATCACACCCGGGTACTCACTCTATACCTTTCGGTAGTTTGAGTGATTTTGCCCAATTTGGTCTTCTCAAGACCAAATGGGAATTTGTCCAAATCAAGTGATATTAGCTCAAGTCGGGTATTACTATCTCTAGGTATAACCCTTTAATTGGGGCTATCATTTTCTTGAGTACACCCCAATTCCTTGTTAGCCAAGTTTTCCTAGGCTTAGACCCACTTTCTCAAGTAGAGACTAAGTCATTTAGACATGAATCAATGTTTCCAACCATTAATTCTCTAGTTCTAGCAAGAACTATGCTAAATATCACTAACCCAATCACTAACAAGTCCTAACTCAAACACCCATTAAATTTCAACACTAGGGTTTGGTCACAATCCTAGCTATGGGTTTAGCTACTTATGGAATTTGCAGAAATTAAAGAAGAATTGAAGATAGAATCCATGATATTAGATTATGGGATGAAAATCTAGAGTTTAGAGATGAATCTAGTACAAAATAGCCAAAAGCAGTGAAAATCGCCACAGGTGCTCTCCTAAAACATAACTTAACCTAAAAATGACAAAATGTTCTATTTATACTAAGCTGAATATATCTGACCAAAATGCCCTTGCGGAGGTTGTGCAGCCGCATAATTCTGGCTGTGGTCGCACACTTGCTTTTGCACCGCATAATTTTGGTTCGGTCCACTTTCTTAACTTTGAGTTCTGGCTTTGGCTGGGTGTCTGCGGACCGCACAATTCTGAGTGCGGTCGCGCCCATGATTATGCGGCCGCATAAAAGTGATGTAGTCCGCACTTCCTTGACCTTGGGCTTGAAACAACTCTCTGAATCTCCATTCCTGCGAACCACACAATTGTGTGTGTGACTGCACTTGACATCCTACGGCCGCACAATTTTGGTGCGGTCTGCACTCCTTCATATTTCCCAAATTCCAACTCTCTGAATCTCCTTTATCGCAGACTGCATAATATTGAATGCGGCCGCATAATGACTTTTGTGGACGCACAATATTTGTGCGGTCCACACTTCTTGATGTACAAAAATCCAAGTCTCTGAACCTTCTTTTGTGGCTGCACCAAAATAATGCGGTCTGCACAGTTGGCCTCTTTGTCCTGTTTTGGTTCTTGTTCATTTTTTGACTCTTTTATGAATAAATTTTGATTCCTCTGGCTCATATTGCACAATTCCTATAAACAGGCATATTTCATTAGTTTCCGGGAATACCTTTACGTATTTTTTACCTAAAACACAAGTAAAAGAGAGCAAATAAGAGGTCAAAATCCCTACTTATCAGTGTGTCACCTCAACACCAAACACATCACACGTGTATTCGGGGTAATTAGCCTTAGCACCAAGTTTAGAAGTGTTACTTACCTTGAACAAGCCAATCATACTCTTGAAATACCATCCCTCATGCATCAACCTCCGAACGGCTCAAAAGTAGCCAAAAGCAACTCAAATACGTCAAATAATGCCAAAGGAAACAAACTCAATCGATAAAGGTCGAATCTTTAATCAAAGCCCCAAAGTCAACAAAAACTCAAACCCATGCCCGCACCTCAAAACCTTTCAAAACTTACAAAATCCGACAGCCCATTCAATTACGAGTCCAACCATACTAGTTTTACTCAAATACGACTCTGAATCGATGCTCAAACTCGAAAATTCACTTTATGAAATTTTCGATAAAACCCCTCAATTTTTCTTTTGAAATCATCAACCAAATAACAAAAATAAGGATAGATTTATAAAATATAATCAAAACCGAGTAGAAAATAGTTACCCTAATCCATGTGGTGAAAATCACCTCAATACAAGCTTCATAGCTCCAAATATGTTAAAATAAAATCAAAATCCCGAAATTTGATATTTTAATGCACTGCCAGGGGTCCTACATAATGATCTTGATTCCCAACATAGTGCTCGCGATTCAAAAAAAATTCCAGCTCAATTTTTACCTTTACTGATCACGAACATTCCCCGTGATCGCGATGATCAAAATCCAACAAGCTTGCCCAACTCTTCCAGATAGCATCTAGTATAATAGCCATAACGTTTTGTATAATACTTCGAATGATAAACAGTTTGGTTTTATGAAAACTAGACATCATGGGGTACAACTATTATTTTTGGATCATCTCCAAATTCTTTATAGATTGCAAGATATAAGCTTCCAAAGTCGGCTCAGTGACAGCAAAATTTCTTCTTCGAGAACGCGAAGCTCTCTCTGCGAACGCAATTCACAGGCCCTATTATCCATTTTTCTCTTTGCAAACATGACCCAAAGTCCGCGATTGCGATGCACACTGCTATAGCCAAAAACCAATAACTAAAAATGGCCTACAAATGGTCCAAAACCACCCCAAAACTCACCTGAGCCCATCGGGACCCCGTTCGAACATTCCAACAAGTAACATAACATAACACGGACCTATCGAGGCCTTAAATCACGTATAAAAATATCAAAACAGCTAATGGAACCTCAAATCAAACATAATGAACTTTGAATCTTTCAACTTCCAAAACTCATGCCGAAACACCTCAAATCACCCCGGAATAAACTCAAGTTTTGTACACAAGTCCCAAATGACATAACAAAGCTATTCCAGTTCTCAGAACTACAATATGAACCCGATATCCTCAAAATCAACTCTTGGTCAAACTTATGAACATTCCAAACCTTCAAATTTCTAACTTTCGCCAATTAGTGCCGAAACCTTCTAAAAATATCCATATGCAAATCTGAGCATACGCCCTAGTCCAAAATCACTATTCGGACCTAACAAAACTATCAAAACTCCAATCTGAGGTCAAATACTAAAAAGTCAAACTTGGTCAACTCTTCCAACTTAAATATTCAAACATGAAATTCATTCTTCCAAACTAACTTCGAAACACCTGAAAACCAAAGCCAACGATACATATAAGTCATAATACATCATACGGAGCTATGCATGCCCTCAAACCACCAAGCAAAGTGTAATTACTCAAAACGACTGATCGGGTTGTTACAGGAGGTGGATTTGGAGGTCTGTAGGTTAGTTTGGTATTTTTTGGCGAAAGTTAGAAAGTTAAAGGTTTTAAGGGTTGATAGGTTTGACTGAGAGTTGACTTTTTTGATATCAGGTTCGGATTTTGGTTTCGTGAGTTGAAGTAGGTCCATTGCGTCATTTGGGACGTGCATGCAAAATTTGAGGTCATTCAGAGTTGATTTTGATATGGTTCTACATGTGTTTTGGAAGTTGAAAGTTCATTAGGCTTGAATTGGGTGTGTGATTCGTGATTTTGATGTTGTTTTATGTGTTTTGATACCTCTGGTAAGTTTGTGTGATGCTTTAATATTGGTTGGTGTGATTGCACGGGGTCCCGGTGCCTCGGGTGTGTTGGATTGAGTTCGAACCATTTTTGGACTTGGTTGTATTGCTGAAGGTTTAGGCTTCTGGTTTTTTCGCATCTGTAGAGGGCTTAGCCGCAGATGCAGAGCCATAGGTGAGGCCTATTGATCGCAGAAGCAAAGAGTGGTTGGGGGAGGTTGTGTCTACAGATGCGAACCATGAAGCGTAGGTGCGTCCAGTTGTCCGCAAAAGCGGATCGTATGGGGATTAGTTGTTCCCACATATGCAATGGTATTTTTGCAGATGCAGTGTCGCAGGTGCGACTATCTGTACCGCATATGCAGTTTTGTTGGAGAGAATACATATGCCAAAGGGTTTGGTGTTTTTCTCATTTTTGGAGTTGTGGAGGTCGATTAGAGACGATTTTTGAGGGGCTTTTCATCACAATGAAGGGGTAAGTGATACTTACTTAGTTTTAGTATTAGATATTGATTACTCGTGGATTATTAGATCTAATTTTCATGAATTAAAGGTGGAATTTGGGGGTTTTTGGACTATGATATTGGGAACTAAGATTTGGTGATTTGAGGTTGGAATTGGATACAAATATATTTGGAATCGTATCAGAATGGGTGTTCGGAATATGTGAGTATGACCGCATTCTGGGCCCAGGATTGAGTTTTTGTTGACTTTTTATTTTGGTTAAAGAGCATAGCTTTATCATTTGGAATCGTTTCTTATGGCTTTTATTGATGTTATTAAGTTATTTTGGCTAGATTCGAGCTAGCCGAAGGTTGATTCACGCGGGAAGGACTTATTAGAGAATTAATTTGGCTTGCTTGAGGTAAGTATATTAACTAAACTTGGTTGAGGCACTAGTTACCTGAGTTATTGTATAGCTACGTGCTATCGGTGGCGCACATGTGCAGGGCTAATCCTATGTGCGGGGTATTTTTCATTCCCAAAGTAGTGTTTAGGCTATGATATGCCTTGAATTGATTGTTAAGATTCATGTTGTGATGTTTCTCTTATTTGTACCCCTGTTATGAGCTATTTGAGCCATGTTTGAGGTTCGTAGAGGTTAATATCCTAATTAAACCCGATAGTTGCTACTTTGTGATGTATTTACCTGATTTGAGCTATGATATCACAGTTGCACATGCATACACCTTAGCATGTCACTTATACCAGTCCATAAGTATGAAATTTGATGTTCTTGGATCAAGTGCATATATTATTGTATATCTGCTTTATGTATGATATGAATTGGATTGGTAGCCCGTGATCACGCGAGGCGGATTGTGATATTGGGCATGTGACCACGCCAGACGAATTGTGATATTGTGCATGTGCCACACCGAGAGGATTGTAATATTGTGTCTGTGATCATGTCAGACAGATTGTGATATTGTGCATATGACCACACCGAGCGTTTTCGTTATATTTAGTTGACCATGCCAAGCGGATTATGTTTATTGCACGTGACTACGCAATGTAGTGTGTGGATATGGATCCATCCCCCTAGGGTCACCCTCTCATATTCTTTCTTGATGGTGTACATGCGGATTGAGGAAAAATAATCAGTGGTTTAGTACTGTTATGGAAATTCTGAGGAAAAGCTAACCAGTGTTTGATTTGTGTTGTATTTCATTCTTACTTGCAACTTCCTTGACTGTTATCTGTTTTATTTTCATATCCTCTTTATATCCTGGATTTTTTATTTGAATTTTTTGCGTCTATTTTCCTTTTGTATTGTTATTTCCATTCAGACATTATCATTATTCTGTATTCCAGGCTTGTACTTTTTACTATAGCTAATAACACTATATTATCAGTTTTGGGGAGTTGTTGTATTTTGACGCAATTATTCATGTTAATGGCGTTAGACTTGTACTGTTTCTTTGATATTTCTGTAATTACATTATGTTGTTGTTATGTTGGCTTGCCTAATAAGTGAGTTCGGTGTTATCACGACTGGTTTGTAGTTTTGGGGCCACGACAACCTCATTGACAAGAAACTGCATTTTAGCCTCAGTTTCTTTTTGAACCTATGTTGTCAACAAAGAATATGTCAACTAAGATTGCAATTTTGTTCTAGGAAAATCCAGCAAATACCAAAAATAAGTTAACCTAGAAGACTCAACTTGTGTTGCTGATAATTTTCTTTTCAACTCACTAACAATATTAGAATAAAATAAAATATCAAGTTTTGATTTACCATTTGTATTGTATTTAAAAATAAATACATATAAACATGATATTCATTCGAAAAAATTTACTAATATATGACTATATTCTATTTTCAATAAGCTAAACAGATATGTCTATCAGAGGAACTAACTCTTAAAAAGTAAATACTAACATGTACAAAACTTCGAATACATGAAAAACATGTATTTGAAGCCAATTTGATACCTTTCTTCTGACCAATACCAGAGTCGGAGGCTTTTCCCTTTCTTAAGCGCCGAATCAGTTTGAGAACCATCCGTTTTTTGTTCCTTAGCACTTTAATAACAGGTTTAGATCTAATTCATCTAGCTGAAGAACCATTTGTTGTGGGAAAGAGGAGGGGGCAAGCAAGTAATAAATATTAGATTAGGGTAAATCGAGTCATCTTTAAAAAAGAAAAATATTTTAGTCTTTTAATTTTTAAAATGAGACTCTAATTGTCTTTTTCTCTTATTATATTGAAGATTTGGCATGGCATGATAACTAGGTCCAACAATTGCATAAAAAGCCAACGTCTTAGGATTTGGCATATGGTAGCCAAAAGTTATTCTCTCTCTTCTAATTGTTCAACCATCATCCTAAAAATAAGCTCCATCAAAATTATTTTCCTTAAAAATAGAAAAAAATATTTAAAATCCTCTCTCTCTCTTCTCTCATAGTAGTATCCGAAAAAACTCCCAAATACTTTTTATTTATTTTCTAGCTTTTTATCTGTATATCCAAATATATAACACATTAATAATTATATTATTTATATATCACAATGTAGCATAATAATAATGTGTATATCAAGAAAGTATATTAGAATTTTATTTTCCTTCTTTGTATAACACATTTGATATTGAAAACACAAGTTCAAGACGACTCCACATGTGTATCCCGTGTATATCTCTACGTACATCAGTGATATCTCATGTATATTATGTGTATCTATGTATATCCATGAAAAATTATGTTATACATCGATATACAATGTGATATACACGATCGTCCATAAAATAAATTATGTTGTATACACGCTATACAAAGTGATATACACAGACGTCCTTAAAAATTCGTGTGTGATATACACATATCACAGTTGAATTTTTAGGTCTAATTTTTTACCTGAAACCAGTCTAAATCACTTCTAATCTTGCTCAATTTTTGTATAGCCTCGTTTTGAAATGTATTTTGGCATCTCTTAGTTTTTGCTTCTGATTTTCTATGATGTGAGATCAACCTTACATTTTCATCCCATTGATTTTTTTTTCATAATTTGAAAAATAATTTGCTAAACTATGAGAGCGAAAGAGAAGAGATAGAAAAAGAAATACAAGGAGAGAAAGGAGGAGCGAAGCAGTGAACAAGAAGAGAAGTGAGCGGCGAAGGGGGGGGAGGGGGAAGCAGACGGTTTGGTACCAATTGTTTGAGAGAGAATCTATAAAATAGTAATTTTTTTTAGAATTTGACTATATAATGTCAATTGTTTGTTTGGGGTTATCTTTACCAAACCTCATATAAGGCTAAAAAAATATCAATTAATGTTATGTGTTGTTATACAATACTAATTTTTCTTAACCATCATTCAACTTTGAGCTAACGGGCCATAATCATACTCGATGAATATCTTGGTCTAACCTAGCCCATAAAACCCCTATCTAGAATAGTGAAAAGGTTGGGTCCTTTCACCTTCTGTAAAAGACCAATAACCACAAGGCGGGATCAAGAACTACTGAAGTACACAAATAGCCTCAAAGTGAATGGTTTGGAATTTTTGTCTCCGCTTATTTCATGGACAGAATTTCAAGTTTAACATGTGTTGTCTGTTGCTATTTTCATGGGTAACACTTTTAACTTTTGATCTTGAATTCCTGCTCATAACCAAAGCCGTAGTCAAAAGTTAAGAAAACCCCCACAAGAAGTGTCATATTTTTGCAAATTTTTTGTAGATAATGAATCTTCTTAAGCTTCTATGTGAATTCAAAATTTAGAATTAATAAGATTAAAATAGGTTTGATTAGTTTTAAGCTTTTTGATATATGTAAAGGTAGTTCAAGACAAAGTATATAGACCGTGGCTGTTCTTAGGCAAACCTTATTTGTCTCCCTACGCTCTTTTATTATTACTTTATCATGAATTCGAATGTCTGTTGTCCAATTGGGAATTTCCTCTTCCCTGTAAATTGTGTTTCTAAAAACACACTATTAACGGAGATAAAATTTCAATATAGTTTGTTAAAATCTCGATGATTTTTGCAAAATACCAAAATTACTAATGTTGAAATTGCTATCCCCTGTCTCCACTGACCACTAATCTTTTGAGAAAATTTTAGACCATTTGCTGTTAAGATAAACAATGACTGGCAGAGAAAATAGTATGGGAATATATACAATATTTTCTCTGGATATTTTTTAGCAAGAACAATAATTTACATTAATTTGTTCTGCCCAAAACCCAACACAATAATATTTTGACAACGGACGCAGAAAAGTGAGACAAGAGCTGTCTAAACACGAATGTTTTGCACGGCAGACTTGGCTTGTTTGTTGGTTAATTAAATTGTTAGATTATCCTAATTGCTCTTAATCATCAACATAATCAAAGTGAAATTTCTGACCTTTTCCTAATAATTTTGTAAAGTAAAATATCTGCCTTAACATACTCAAACCCCATACATTTACTTAAACCACCAACCCAATGCATCTAGTTTAAAGTGAAAGGCATAAGGTTGCAGTGGGTGGAGCAGAATAAGACATAATGATTAAAACCAACATTGGATTTTAAAGACATTACTTAGAGGAATTGTTAATTGTCTGTGTGTAATATCAAATGATGCACTAGGGATGGGGCGTGCTAAGACGCCTGCGTCCTTGCCATAATAATACTAACAGCAAACGTGCAATAGTGCATGGTAATATGTGGTACTATATCTTAAATAGCTACAAATTCTTAGCGTGTCGTTTCTCTTTGCTCTCCAGCTTATTGTTCTATTTATTAGTATGAATCTTAAGTCATCATGTGAATATGGTATAAATACGTGACGAATTTCTTATTATATATATATATATAGTCTGAACTAAAGCTACCGAATTTGTATGCTCATAAATAGTACTGCAAACTCGCCTCTATATTAAGTTGATGAACAACAATAAATAACTCTTAATAGAAAGCTTACTATATGACAATCTAAAAATTATTACTCCCTCCGATACATAATAAATGATTTTTTGACATTTTATTTGTGGTACAAATAAGTGATTTATTTTGAGTTCAAGAATGAATTAATTATTTTTTTCTATATTGCTTGGAGTAAATAATGTTGGAGGATGTATTATGAGTGTTTATGTGAAGAGATAGTAAAGGTTAATATGGTTAATTTTATTTTTAATTAATGTTAACAGGTGAATTTCTTAATATGTGTGAAAACAACCAAAAAAATCACTTATTTTAGACCGAAAAAGGTATAATTATTTGTTAGTATCACTAACAACCTAATAGGTTGTCACTGTATCATAACTGAAATCTTGTAGTATTTATAAAAGCATTTAATATATGCACAATTATTGTAAAAGGCTCTTTACCCTACTAGAATAATTTATGAATATTGATTTTGGGATCTCTTTGGGACATTTGATTAAATTGGAGCGGTAGTCAAGCCTAAGACCTTAGCATTTGACTGTGGCCTGCTATGATACCTTGAGTTTCTTTCCTCTAGCTAGGTACCTTTACACTAATTTACGTAATATTTCATTAGAATATTTAGATGATATTTGATTATCAGTTAGTGGAATCGTACTTAAAATCACCAGCCGAGTATCTTTTATTAATTCAAAAGTGAATATGAGGCTTGAGCAATTATTGTCTGTAAATATTAGGCTAAATAATTTACAAAATTTGATAAGTACTACGCGATATTGACACGGTTATCCTTTTAGGGCACCTCAAACCTTAAGCGCTATTTTTTACACCAAAATGATGCAAACATCAAAATTGTATAAATTAACTCCAACTCATTATACTATTTTTTATACCAAAAAGAATATCCTTTTATATTCTTCTCTCTTTTCTATATTATATTATTTTACTTTATTTAAATTTTTCTATTTCATAATAAATCCCTTCTTTTTTTCGTTTTTACATATTCATCCCATATCATTCATTTTCCTTTCTTACATAACCATTTAATATAATTTATTAATTATTTATTTTTATGTTATTAAATGAACATTATGTTAATTATTAACAATATATTATATTTTATATTTGCACTTTTTATTTTTGTGATGGTTATATTATTTTATACAATTATAACTTATATTAAAATTAACTTAAAATATTATATAAAAATAATATATACAAAAACTAATCTATAAAAATTACACACTAATACTAAGATAAAATTAATATTATAAAAATATTAAATAAAATAATTAGGTATCTTGGTCCCACATCCTAGCTAAACCTTCTCCCGTTGTGGGTTGCTCGTTTCAGATTCAAATCTTCAACTTTTCAAAAATAATAAATCGAGGTAATCCGATTTAGTTTTTTGTTGAAACTCGTATAAAAAATATATTAGTTGTTTTAGATGTGTTCTATGTTGTGTTATGTTTTTTTTTTGTTAACTAAACTGGTAGGTTATTTCTATCTGGACTAAGATATTAGCGTGCTAAAAAAATATGTAAAAATTGAGAAATCATTATTATTTGTTAAAATAAATGTTAATACGTTACTTTTACTGTTGTATATATATTTTCGTGAATATTTTGTGAGTAAATGTATTTGTTATTTTTATCTAGTTTAGATTATTTATTTTCTTAAAGACTAGTAATATAGTACCCTTTTAGCGTAGTAAAATGTAGTGCCTTTTAGTGTAGTATCCCTGTAGTTTAAGTATCTCTTATACCCAAAAATACGTCAAAATAGATGATAGATCAAATACAAACTCTGTCCAATTCTAGTCAGCGATCGTAAGAAAATAACATGAGAAAGCAACAATATTTTCCGGATATCTTGATGCTACTGGACCTCAAATATCGAGCCTGAAACTCATTAATATATCTTTAATAATTAAATCTTGTATAATTATAAAAATTAATTATTTAATTTTATTATAGTAAAAAATAAGTGTGTAACAAACAATATATAAATAAAACATGTAAAATAATAAAACTATATATAAATTAATAAAACTAACACATACAAAAATTCAGGATATCTTGGTGCTACTAGGCCTCAAATATCGATCCTGGAACCCATATGTGAATAGTTAATAATTAAATCTTGTATAATTATAAAATTTAATTATTTAATTTACAAAAAAAACATATAAAATAATAAAACCAACACATACAAGAATTCAGGATATCTTGGTGCTACTAGGCCTCAAATATCGAGTCTGGAACCCATATGTGAGTACTTAATAATTAAATCTTGTATAATTATAAAATTAATTATTTAATTTTATTATAGTCAAAAATAAGTGAGTAACTAACAAAAATATAAAATAATAAAACTAACATGTAAAATAATAATCTAACATATACAAGAATTCAAGATATCTTGGTGCTACTGGGCCTCAAATATCCAGTCTGGAACCCATAAGTGAATACTTAATAATTAAATTTTGTAGTATATAAAAATTAACAATTTAATTTA
This sequence comes from Nicotiana paniculata, assembly GCA_005239505.1. Taxonomy (NCBI): domain Eukaryota; kingdom Viridiplantae; phylum Streptophyta; class Magnoliopsida; order Solanales; family Solanaceae; genus Nicotiana; species Nicotiana paniculata. Next base: position 62,694 of record ML331942.1, read on the forward strand.
CAGACAAACATATAAAATCATAAAACTAACATGTAATTAATGTTGTTTAATTTACAGTAGACGAGAGGGAGGTTCCGCCTATGCATCTCGGACCTTCCAGCGATGAGCTATTGTCGTTACAGGGCAATCATAGGTCCTCCCACATATGGGAGGGAGAGTTACTGGCCCAGACTCTCCGTGTCAGGAGAGTGCACGACATGTGGGGATTTCTGAAGGGCAAAGTTCTCCATCCGCGTGTAGTCAGACGCCTGCAGGATACGGGCTTCTATAGAATGTTGGAGATCGGGCGGCTGCAGCTCGATTGGTCTTTGATCATGGCCCTGATAGAGTGGTGGAGACTGGAGACGCACATATTTCACTTGCCCATTGGCGAGGCCACCATCACACTACAGGACATGGAGGTTATATATGGGCTGCCCGTTGATGGACACACTATTACTCTGCCGCAGGCCATGAGAGAGCTGACAGGTGGGCAGTACCTGGACATGCTGCAGCAGCTCACTGGTTTCCGGCCATAAGAGGAGACTGCCTTGGCTAGGGCCAGTCATCTGCAGTTGATAACTATCCGAAACCATTTGGAGGTATTGCACCCTGACGTCACAGGCGATACACCGGATCTGCATATTCACCGGTACACGAGATTGCTGCTACTTCTTATGTTTGGAGGGGTCTTGTTCCCGAACACTTAGGGGAACCTAGTCAGCTTGAGATTCCTTCATCATCTTGAGTGGCTAGATGATTTACCCCAGTAAAGCTCGGGTCTTGCTGTTCTCGCCTACTTGTACAGGAAGATGTGTTGGGCGAGCATGGGCACCCAGCGTGATGTTGCTGGATTTTTGCCGCTTCTATACGTGAAAACATATTCGAATACTCTATTCATTACAACATACCCAGTAAACATATGTCTTAAATTTTACGTCAACTTTGTATGTTAGGTTTGGGCCTAGGAGTAGTTTCTACAGTTGCAGCCACCTCTACCACCATTAGATCTGGGTGTACCACCTCTGTTTCTCCCTCTATCTAGGAGGTGGGTTCTCCAGTGAGGATATGGACGAGAGTACGAGGCTCGACATAATCTCCCCGTGTGCAGATATTTGTTGGATTTGCTGGAGGGCGCACAGGTAAATGTATACCTTAGTTTACTTGGCATGGCTTCATATGTGTTGCGTATACTCACATTTTCTGTTGTTACTTAATAGTTCATATGGAGACCATACAGCGACGCGCTGATAGCCGGTTTTCCCGATTATTGCTCGGCCGGCCGACTTATTTGGAGCTCTTCCATCCCGTTGATGTGCCTTGATATTGTGGAGCATCATGCCACCGAGCGGGTATTTTTCCAGTTTGGCCGTTCCGCAGCTTGTACCTCCATCACCCACCTGCCAGACCATAAATTTCCATCGGGATGATCGTTCCAGGGTGGACCAGGCATATGTGGCATGGCTAGAGGCGTAGATCGATACTTGGGACCGGCGACTTGACCTTATTCCCCCCCCCCCTTCCCCCTTCACCGCGCCAAATGGATACTGAGCATGATTATATGGGTTGGTACTGCGGCGTTACCTGACTTTTCGTAGGGAATCCCATTCATCGCGTTGGCGGTCGGTACGTTCCATACGCCGGGAGGCACGAGGCACTAGCATGTTATTTGGTATTCTTACTTATAACGGTAATCTAGAGTTCCGTAATATATATTTTACATGTTGTGCAGCTATTGGCCTACATTTGATCCAACAGTTGGGACTGCAGATGCAACAGCATATCAGTGAGAGAGCATCAACTTTGCACGAGTATGGCCGGCAGGTTATAGAGTTGGCTGCCCGGATGCTGCGGCGAGCCCGAGGGGATGAGCGGTTAGGACACGACCCTGATTATGTGACGCCAGGGCAGTACCATCGAGGTAGGGCAGTCCCACGAGGTAGGGTTGTCCCACGAGGTAGGGCTATCCCATGAGGTAGGGCTGTCCCACAAGGTCGTGGGGGCCAGTGAGGAGGTGGTTCCCAACAGGGGGCGTTGAGGCACCTGTTGAGGATGTTGGAGCTGATCAGCCGGGTGACCTCCATGAGTCAGACTACCCTCACAGCAGCATGCCTTCATATAGCCTTCAACTTCATCTCACTTCAGGACTTCGCAAGTGACCCCGTCAAATCCATTGTTGATCACAGGCACGAGCATTATGCGAGAGGATTGGGATTAGTACTTTCTGGGCCCATCGATCGCTGCTGATGATCGGCCGACCCGAGATGTGGATAGTAGGCGCCGCTGAGTTATGGCTCATTATCGAGGGGTGCTGCGGATCTTTCACAGTTGCAGGTATGTTTGTATTACTAATAAATTTAAATTTGTTTTTATCTCATTGATTAGCCATAAGTATCTTTATGTTTTTCTTATTACGGCTTCATGCTCGCCCGTCATGGAGGCCACTTTGTATGATGCTGGCCTGGCTGCGACAGACGATTATATTCAGGAGCCCGACAAGACTATGGAAAGAAAATTTAAATTTTTGTAACTTAACACGTACATTACTAATATATATTTTCATATACTGAAATAACTTATTATTCTATAGGTTACTGCTGGACCGACGACCCCTTCTATCGAGCCTTCCATCACTACTGACGATCATGTTGTAGCGCATCCTGCGATAAAAAGGCGACGTGATGAGGATGATCCTGATAGCGTAGCCGGGCGGGATGGGATGCGCCTCAGGCCAGCAGGTGCACTGAAGCACACAGGTTGTGGGACACATTATTATTATTTTTTTGTATTTTATGTAAATAATAGCAACAATTTTTATTGTTTACATTATATGCGCATTATGTTTTTATTTCTCCGATTCTTCGTTATTTTATACTACAACACAAATACAAATATAGCAACTTAACATAATTTAAATTCATTACAACTAATGTAAATACATGACACGGAAAGCATAAAGATAAAATACTAAACTCAACACATACATGTGTTTGTTTAGTCACTATCAGCCATTATTCTCTGCTTCAACCCCTTAAATTTATCTTCCAGCCTATTTTTTTTTCTTTCGCCGCTTTTAGTTTCTCCTACAATGCCGCAATTTGTTGTTTCATTTCCGACTCATGGTGTTGGTATTCCTGGTTCATATCTCAGATATACTGCAAAGATTTTTTGTAGCATTCCTGCTTAATGGGTTCATCATACCATACCTCAAAATTACAATAATTTCCGTCATTGCCTCCCAACATGTTTACACAGATTCAATATTTGCGTCCAACATGACCATCGGACCAACATTCCCTCACCATACAATATTTTCCACAATATCACATTGGTTGGTAATTGCATCCAGACATTTGTTAATGCAAAAAAAAACCCTTCTTTTATGAAAAGTTTCGCTATTTGTTTTGGTTAAGCGCAGATAATAACTAAAACACACTAGTTATTTATAGGCAAGGCAACGCACATAATGTTGTATTTGACCGCGCTATGCTTCGCGTGTTAAAGATTTTTTTGGATACAATATAACTTTTGCAGGCTTTTCAAGTCGACAAGACAACACACATAATACTACAACACAAACACAAACATAGCAACTTAACATAATTTAAATTGAGTACAACTAATGATACATGACACGGAAAGCATACAGATAAGACTCAATGCTTCAACCACTTAAATTTCTCTTTCAACCTATTTTTTCTTCTTCCGCCTCTTTTAGTTTCTCTTGCAATGCTGCAATTTGTTGTTTTATTTCAGACTCACAGCGTTGGTATTCCTGGCTCATATCCCAGATATACTGCACGATTTTTTGTAGCATTCCTGCTTAATGGGTTCATCATACCATACCTCAAAATTGTAATAATTTCCGTCATTTCCTCCAAACCTGTTTACACACATCCAGTACCTGCGCCCAACATGACCATTGGACCAACATGAATTCACCATTCAACGTTTGCCACAATAGCATATTGGTTGGTAATTGCGTCCAGACATTTGTTAATACGCAAAAAAACCTGCTTTTATGAAAAGTTTTGCTATTTGTTTTGGTTAAGCGCAGATAATAACTTAAATACGCTAGTTATTTATAGGCAAGGCAACACACATAACGTAGTATTTAACCGCGCTATGCTTCGCGTGTTAAAGATTCTTTGGGGTACAATAAAACGTTTGCAAGCTTTTCAGGTCGACAAGACAACACACATAATATAATATTTAACCGCGTTATGCTTCGCGTGTTAAAGATTATTTCGGGTACAAATTAACATTTGCAGGCGCGCAGCTTTTGAAAGCACAAGACAACACACATAACGTAGTATTTAATCGTGCTATTCTATTATATACGTGACTAGGATTAATATATATATATATATACACACACACACATCTTCCCCCTACGATAGTGTAGTTTTCTAATAATTTTAGCCTTCGATATAATGCTGGCAATATAGAAATTTGAAAGTCAACGTAATAAATTTGGTTTTTAAATCCAATACTATTTTTGATAATATGAACGAGAGGGAGAAATTCATTGATTTACTCCACTGATAATGTTAAATATCAATAAGATTTAACAGCAATGGAAACATAATTTTGATACATTTTGCAACATAAACAAGTACACACACTTATTACAACCACATTACGAAAACAAAACACTACATGTATCCTTGATAGTTGGGAATGTTAGATCAACTTCCACCAGTAGCTGGATTACCACCGCTACCCAAACCAGTTGAAGGACATTTTCGATGGTCGTGTCATGTTTGCGAGCATATACCATATTTACCCGCATAAACGGAATCACCAACATCCATTTGGTTCCGTATACGCGTTCTTTTTTGCATCTGTCACTGACGTAAAAATTCCTTGTTGCACACCATTTTAAATAGTTCTCGTGGCCAATAATGCTCAGCACCCACTGGCTGCAACTGCCCAATATAGGTGTTTAAGTATGCAACAACACTATATTGTTTATCAACGTAGTTGGTTGGCCCTAAACCTGTATCTTGAAAGTACTTAATGGCATGTGAGCACGACATGTGTTAGATGGACCATTTCCCACAAGAGCATAACCTTCTAAATTCATTTATGGTGTGTACATTATTCTCCCGATTTTGATGGATAGCGTTGCGAACTTCAAAAATATTTTGGTCGTGATCATACTGAATAAATGAATGCCAATGTGCTCGCCGCCTCTCAAATCTTTTCATTGGTAGTGGCATAAATTCAACACCCCTTTCCATCAATGACGTTGCAGCTAAATCCCTTTTAACAAACCTCTCCGCCATCTGCTTGAATGACATCCGCACCATGGCAGTGACAGGCAATCCTCGTGCAGACTTCAATAACCCGTTGAAAGAATCTAACACATTTGTAGTCAGAATTCCCCATCTTCTGCCACCATCCGCATGCAAGGTCCACTTTTCAGGCTTATGTCGCATCAACCAATGATAGGCTGCCTTGTCTTCCTGCCTGATAGATTCCATGTGCCTACGGAATTTATGCACTTGGTGATCTGTTGCAGCCATCCACATTAAATCTTTCCAATCCTTGTTGGGATGATCCTTATGGAAATTGTCCTTTATGTGCCTCACACAATAACGGTGGTAGGCATACGGTTCTTTCCATGCAGGCAAATTATCTATAGAACTTATAATACCACCATGCCGATCAGATATTAGACAAATACTTGAATGTAGTTTGACAACGTGCTCTTTCAAGTGGTTCAAAAAATGTGTCCACGTCTCTTGTCTTTCATTGGCACAAATAGCAAAAGCTAAAGGAAATATACTTACATTATCATCTACTGCAACGGCGATCAATGACTTAATATCATACTTTCCATTGACATGAGTGTCGTCTATGGATATTGTCAGTCGGCAATGCAGAAAACCATCAATTGTTGGTTTAAATGCCCAGAACACGTATTTGAATATATATTCTAGTATTCCCGGACTCCGATCAAGTTTCCATTCAACTACGGTCCCAGGGTTAAAGTGTTGCAATGCGGCCATGTACCTGGGTAGAGCTGCAAATGACTTATCCCAGTTACCATAAACAATTTCAAACGCACGTTTGCGCCCAAAAAATTCCTTTATTTTAGTTATGGTACAGCCATATTCCTGGTGGACGGATGTAATGCACTCTTTGATCTTGTACCTTATGGTCGCTTTAATGTGTGGAATCAGGATAAGAGAAATCAAGTCAACATCCAAGTTCAAGTGATTCCCACTGAATGTGTCCATTTCACAAGTGTGGGTGCCAATGTATTTACCCACTTTCCACATACCTGTCTTCTTCTTGCTCGCACGCAACATCCAATGACAACCCGTAAACCATCTATGGCAAACAACCTTGTATACATCCGAATTTGACTCCCATACCGCCATCTCATGACACTCTCTTATGTTGTACATTTTTGCCGCCTTGCTTATGCGCATTTTATCAGGAAAAAGCATGCCCTTTACCAGCACCATAAGTCTAGACTCATCCCATATTGCTGTCCGAATTTCGTCGATATCCCTTGTGAGAGAATCCACATCCGGCATACTTGAAAAATTATCAAGTTAGGGAATCTCCCTTGAATAAAATGACACTTGTGACTCGTACACTCTTGGTCTAATGGGGGTAGAGCATGCTCCGTCGTCAAATTAGGTCCAGCATTTGCTTCCTCCTCATCACCACCCTCATCAGGGAAGGGTGTGTCATCTCCATACTCATCGGCATTGTTGTCATAATCACTTTTCTCTTTTTGACTTTGTGCATCTTCCAGATCCCGATTAAATATGTCGTCTTCGGGCAATTGAGGAAGGACAGGAGGTTCAAGTTTCTCATTTTCACTGCACAAACAATAATACAATGAGCTACTCAAATTGATAAATACTTTACATATAGCTATATCACTTCACTTACAAATCGTAATGTGTTGACATCCCATGATGGACATTATCCTGTTGGTGATGACTCCCGGATAGACCACCATGATCCAACACACCAGAACTACGCATATTCTAACTGGGTGTGGGTTCATAACTTGTAAAATTCATATCTGGCCGGTACCCCTTGTGGAATATATGAGTGTTAATACAAATTCAATACAACAAAAATAAACATCGTAACACAAAGGAAAATTGAAGTTTAATACTCGTCTTGTGGATTATGTAAAGTAGGAGAGAAATTATTTCTTCACTCCTCATTCGCCCATGAAGATAAGTTTAAATCAGGCCAAACTATTTCAGCCAGAACCTATTCGGCTAAAACTGCTCCCGAATAACCACCCGATGACTAAGGGATATCCCTGCTTTGCGCAACCTCATTATTGCGAACGTCTTCAACCTTCACGTACATTTCCAACATTTTTATCAAAAGAATTCCTGGTATTCATCCGGAGTCCTCAAAAAATCACTCAAAGTTTCATCATCCTCAATGTAAACTCAGCGTAACAAGAAACCCCTTGCGGAGTGACAGAATATGGATATCTTCCGGTTAATTTAAGTTTCACCGAATGTTTGCTCACACTCATTTTTTTAGTCAACAACGATATCAATCTATCGTACTCCATTATAAGTGACAACTAAACATGACATTGTGGAGATAAACTATAGCTCACTGAGTTATTCGCCACCACAACCTCACCCCCCCCCAAATATAATGAAACCCTTACTTTTCGCTCTTCAGACATTATGACAAGATGTAACGACCCGGCAGGTCGTTTTGAGAGTTAGAGCCACAATCACCTATTATTTGATTTCCCCATATCTAATTCTGTTATTTTGTTGTTCCGGGAGGGTTCATGTTGGTTTTTGAAATGAATTGAGACACTTAGTCTCTTATTTGGGAGCTTAAGTTGGAAAAAATTGACCGGATATCGACTTGTGTGAGATGATCTCGGATTTGAATTTTGATAGTTTCTATAGCCCCGTTAGCTGATTTTGGAATTAGGAGCGCGTCCGCAATGTGATTTGGAGGTCCGTAGTAGATTTAGTTGACTAGATATCGACTTGTGTGAGACGATCTCGGATTTGAATTTTGACAGTTTCTATAGCCCTGTTAGCTGATTTTGGAATTAGGAACGCGTCCCCAATGTGATTTGGAGGTCCGTAGTAGATTTAGGCTTGAATTGGCGAAAGTTGGAATTTTGTTAATTTTTGGTCGGGAGTGAAAATTTTGATATCGGGCTCGGAATGGAATTCCGGAAGTGAGAATAGGTTCGTAGTGTCATTTTTGACTTGTGTGTAAAACTTGAAATCATTCGGACGAGATTTGTTATGATTCGACGTCGTTTGTAGATTTTGAAATTTTAAAGTTTATTAGGCTTGAGTCCATGTGTAATTCGTGTTTTTGATGTTGTTTGATGTGGTTGAAGGCTCGACTAAGTTCGTATGCTGTTTTAGGATTGGTTGATATGTTTTTGAGGTTCCGGGGGGCCTCAGGTGTGTTTCGAATGCTTTACGGATTTAAATTTGGACTTAGGAAATTGCTGAGATTTGCTGGTTTCTGGTGTTTCGCACCTACGGAGGGGAGACTGTAGGTGCGGACTTGCACGTGCGGAAGATCAGGCGCATAAGCGGATTGGGAAGGAATGTACAGGTGTCGCAGGTGCGAGGGAATCTCCGCATTTGCGATGCCCGCAGATGCGCTCTAGGACCCGCAGAAGCGGACATGGGCCTGCATGTACGCACACGCAGGTGCGACCATTTGCTAGCAGATGCGGACCCAGTACCTTAATTCATTTCCGCACCTGCGATGGAAATTCTCCAGGTGCGAAGAAAAGTCCGCAGATGCGGAATAACTGCGCAGAAAAGGGGCAGATCCGAGGGTTTGATATTCATTTCACAAAAATTCGATTTTGAGCTCAGAGGAAGGCAATTTTTCGAGAGATTTTCAGAGGAAATCTTTGGGTAATGATTACTAATCCTATTTTGATCATATTTCATTAATTTATTTTTGTATTCTCCATCTAATTAAGGAATTTGAGTGAGGAAGTTGGGAAATTGGGGGAAACGTTCCCCAACCAAAAATATGAGATTTGAGTGGGATTTAGGCGTCGGATTTGGATGATTTTTGTACGAGTGAACTCGTGAGTGAATGAGTGTTATTATTTGGTAATTTTTACTCGATTCCGAGACCTGGACCCGGGGAGGCTTTTGAGCGATTTTTTCCAATTCCTTGCTTTAGCTTTGACTTCGTTAGCCACCTTGTAGTTATATTTATGTTATGTAATTAATTTTGATTAGATTTGGTCCACTCGGAGTTTGATACTCATGGAAAGAGCGTGATTTTGGATTGATTTTAGCTGGGTTCGAGGTAAGTGGCTTGTCTAACCTTGTGTGGGGGAACCTCCCCGTAGGATGGGTAATGTTGTGGTTATCTGAGCGCCATTACCGTGAGGTGATGAGTACGTACACGGACTATTTGTTGTAAAATTCGATTTTCATTAAAAAAATAAAATTTTCCTTTACTCTTATTTGAACTTATTAGGGTATATATCATTATGTTAGACTAAGAAAGCATGTTTATTTGCCTTAAGTGTTTTATTGAACTACGTGCAACATGCTTAGTTATTTTACCTGCTTTTCCTTAGTTTACACTTAGGATAAATTGAGAGACTCTGGGATATGAATATTGAATCTTGTCGTTATGCTACATATTTACTTTGGGATTACGGAACGATATTTCTGGAGATCTCCCTGTACTGCATATTTACTTTGGGACTACAGAACGATATTCCGGGAGATCCCCCTGCACTGCATATTTACTTTGGGACTACGGAATGGTATTCCATGAGATCCCCCTATCTTGCATATTTACTTTGGGACTATGTAACGGTATTCAGGGAGATCCTCCTGTCTTGCATATTTACTTTGGGACTACTTAACGATATTCTGGGAGATCCCCCTACATATTTACGTTTGGGACTACGGGACAGCATCCCGGGAGATCCCCTGTTGAACTGTTGGATTCTGAGCTATGTCTTCCTTATTCATTCATTGTTTCAATTCAATCTTTATTTTTGTGATATCTCCGTTGTTTTTACTTCATTGTGTGTGTGTGTGTATATATATACATATATATATAGTAGGGTCCTGACCTGAGCTCGTCACTACTCGATCGAGATTAGGCTTGGCACTTACTGGGTACCATTGTGGTGTACTCACGCCCTTCCTGCACATGTTTTCGTGTGCAGATCCATGTACCTCTCGTCCGCCTCAGTATTAGTACATCCGTAGCAGCCTCCGGAGACTTCAAGGTATATATGTATGCGTCCGCAGATCCTCGGAGTCCCCCTCTACCTTTTACTTTGTTCCCCTCCTTTATTTCTTAGACTCTATGTATAGCAAACCGTTGAATAATTTTTGTAGAGCTTGTGACTCGTGATTCCAGATTTTGGAAAGTATTGTGTATAATCGTGTACTGATTTTACTTGTATATGCCGAGCGGCAGTTTACCATTATATAGTCAATGAATGAAGCTTGGTTGTTCCTTATTTTCTTTATTTCTGTTATTTTAATGTTAATAGGCTTACCTAGTCGTAGCAACTAGGTGCCGTCACGACGTCTTTCGGATGGAAAAAATGGATCGTGACACAAAATGCTTGAGAATTTAACAAGAAGAAAAATTTAACAAGAGTTGAGAATATTTCTGAATAATTTTTTGCAAAATCCTTAACGCCTTTAAATAAGGAAATATCTAATCCGGGGGGGGGGGGGGGGNGTCAAATTTTTTGAGGTATTTGAATTGTTGTTATTTCAGTTAAGCGCAGAAGAGTTATTGGTGGACCCGCAAAATATATATAGCACCGTTTATAAAGGTGCTATACCTGGCAGTCTTGTCAAAGTCAGACATAGCGCCGTTATAAAAGACGTTATACATATAACGCCCTTTTAAAGGGAACTATATGTAGTTTGATCATAATATTTTTTTTTCACTCATTTCGGTCATTTGAGGGTAGAAAAATCACATTTAGGCTCCGGACTTTAAGATTGGAGATGGTCTTACGCCCTCTTTTTATTTGGACATGGTAAAAATCATGATGTCATCTTTTGCATATTCATTTGAATATTATATTTGAATTTGATCATTATTGATATTTTATGTTCACGTTTTATAGTAGTTATTATACAGCACTTTTCATCCTTTATTTTCTTTTCAAGTAAAAAACGATGTGTATTACTCCTAGTAACTTTATGTGATGAAAATCAAATGCCATGTAAGCTTAGTATTTTGTGAATAGAAAAGGAAGTTTTAAGGCAGGAATTTCTAATGTCATTATCATCCTTTAGTTTTTCAACTAGCACGTGAGAAAAAACTCTGTCGATATTTGCTCTCAAAGTTTTTGTTTCGAACAAGAGTTGGACCTACGGCATATCAATTGAGCATTGAAACTTTCCCAAATAATGTTGTGGATGATTGCAATATCTCTTATTTTTTATAAGACATTTCCCATTTAAGAAAACGACCCGGCCGGTCGTTTTGTATATTATAGCCCGGTTACCTTATGCATTGCCTCTTCTATATTCATTTGTAGTTATGTGACTTGTCGGGGTGGTTCGGTTGGTTTCAGGAAAGTTTCATAGTGAATTGGGACAGTTAGTCCCAAGGTTGGAAGCTTAAGTTGAAAGAGCTAACCGGAGTTTGACTTGTGTGTAGACGACCCAGGAATGGAGTTTTGATGGCTCCAATAGCTTCGTATGGTGATTTCGGACTTAGGCACATGTTCGGATGTTGATTCGGAAGTCCGTAGGTTGATTTGGTACTTTTTGGCGAAAGTTGAAAAGATGAAAGTTTGGAAGGTTGAGAGGTTTGACCGAGAGTTAACTTTATTGATATCACGCTCAGATTGTGATTCCGGAAGTTGGTATAGGCCCGTTGTGACTTGCATGTAAAATTTGAGATCATTCGGAGTTATTTAGACTTGTTCGGTGCAAGTTTTGAATTTGAAAATGTTCATTAATTCATTAGGCTTGAATTGATGTAAGATTCGTAGTTTTGATGTTTGATGTGATTTAAGGCCTAGAGTAGGTTCATGTTATGTTTTGAGATTGGTTAATGTGTTTGGACGGGGTCCAGTGGGGCCTCGGGTGTGTTTCAGATGGGCTACGGACCGTTCCACCTTGTTTATGGACTGATGATGTTCTCAGGTCTGGTTTCCTTCTTCCGGTTAGCGATATGGTGGTTGTCACGACCCAAAATTCACTATAGGTCGTGATGGCGAAGCCCAATGATTAATCAACTTAGTTACTCTTCTTTTTTGGTTAAACTTAGTTACTCATTTTATTATTTTTGAAATCATGAAACCCACTAAATAAGTAGAGTAAAACCTGGTACTCGTAGGAAACCCGTGATTTTATTTTTCAATTTTCGTATAAAATATAAATTACAAGGTGAAATGATAATAATTACGTGAACTACAATAATGAACATCCAATAGAAATCCCCAAAACCCTGTGTCACGAGTGCATGAGCATCTACTAGGGAGTACAATAATAATACAACATTTATCTGGAATACAAGATAGACAGGAGAATATAAAAAACTCTGATGGAGACTCTATATGTTGCGGATCGTAACATGAAATGCAGCTAACCGTAAAGTTCCCGCAACAGTCGTGCCCTTGCGCTCAAAAGACCACCAGACATATATATATACCTGCACAATAAGTGTAGCATAAGTGCGTAAAATCAACGCGTACCCAGTAAGTATCTAGCCTAACTCCGGAGAAGTAGTGACGAGGAATCGACGCCGACACTTACTAGAGGTCCAATAAAGCAATATGTTAAATCCTAAATAGATATGAAGCACAACAGTAATAGTAGGATGAAACGGTAACCAACATAATCTTTCATAATTTCTTATAACGATATAAAATTTTCAATCTCGTATCATATCTCAATAACTCAGAAAATATCAAGTGTCAATATCAAATCAATAAGAAATACCATATAAAGTGCAAGGCATCACTGGATTGAAAATCTCGTGAATATTCAGACTGCTAGCGATATAACGCACGATTGTGCCGAGGTCGTATGACTCGATCCCATAAGGAATATAATATTGTGCCGAGGCGGACGGTCTGCTCCCATAAGAGTGTGGTACAAAATTCTGCCAAGGTGAACGACCCGATTCCATTAGAATAAGAAGCTTTAATGGGTCCTTGACCCCACTCACGAATTTATGTGTAAGTTATGAAATTTCTGAAAAAATGTGCAATGAGTACACACAACACGAGAGAAATTCATAAAGGAAGCACAAATTATTCCGCAGATTATCACGTAGCTCGTCACATCTCTGCAATAGCAAGTCTATCACCTTATGCGAGTCTAGTCTCAAGTCGTAACACGAAATAAAGGAACGAAATGAGCAAAGATAACTCAAATAGTACAATTATAGCATGACGTGGACCTAAATCTACCCAGACATAATCAGGAATTCTAGCATAAACACGGACACTTGTCACCTCATACGTGCGTAGCTCCCACAACATGTAGCATATAAGAATATAACACCTACGACTTAATTTTCCTTTCACAAGGTTAGACAGGAGACTTACCTCACTCCGAAGATCTATAACCGACTCCAATGCCACTCTAACACCTCAAACTGATGTTCGTCGCTCCAAAACTAGTCAAACAATGTGCGAACCAATAAAAATATACTCTAATACGCATAATAAATCAATTTATAATAATTCCCAACTCCGCTCGAAAAGTCAATAAAGTCAACCCTCGGGCCCACGTGCCCGAATTTTTGAATATAAACTTTACTCATAACATTACGAACTCAAATATATGCTTTATTCCCAATTCCACGTCTAATTTCGTGGTAAAAATCCAAAAATACCAATTTCTAGGTCTTTCTTCAAAATCCCAAAATTTTCACAAATTTTCATGTTAAAATTCCATATGTGTTCATAAAATATAATCAAAAGTTTTTTAGAAACACTTACCCCCAAGAGATGGATAAAATAGCTCTCAAACATCGCCCCAAAATCGGCTCCAAGAGAGAAAGATGAGATGAAATGAGCAAATCCCATTTTTGCTAACTTATATTCTGCCCAGGCCTCACTTCTACGCGATCAAGGAAAAGACCTTGCGATCGAGGAGGCCTAACAGACCTTGCCTAGAAATTCACTTACATGAATGCGACAATGCTTTCGCGATCGCGAAGCTTAACCAGACAAGCATACGCGAACGCGTGTCAAACAACTCCCCCAAACAGGCCTGCCTCCTCAACTCTCCGTGTTCGCGACTCTTCTCACACGAACGCGAAGAAACACCTACTCCAGCTACGCGATCGATTTTCCTCTTATGTGATTTCGCTTAACAAAACCCCTACCAGCCCAGATAACCCTTGACGATCGCATCCTTACTTCCGCGATCGCGATTCATACCAATCACACCAGAAACCAACAGTGGCAAAACAAGGAGAATTGATCTGAAACCATCCTGAAACTCACCCGAGGCCCCTGAGACTCGTCTGATCATACCAACAAGTCCCAATATCTTACCCAAACTTATCCAAAGGCTATAAATACCATGATTAACATCAAAATCATGAACGACAGTCAAAAAGCTTCTTTCAACTTTCAAACTTCCAAACTTCGACGGACACGTCCGAATCATATCAAAACATTCCAGAATGGCACCAAACTTTGTGTACAAGTCATAAACCAAGATACAGACCTATTCCAAGGTTCGAGATCCCAAACAAACATCGATAACACCAAAGTTCACTTCAAATCAAACATAAGAAATTCTTAAACTTTCAAAATGCCAACTTTCTACAATAAGCGTCAAAATGCTTCCGGACCACCCGATACTCAATACGAACATACACCCAAGTCTAAAATCATCATACGAACCTATTGGAATCTTCAAATCTCGATTCTGATGTCGTTTACTCAAAGGTCAAACCTTCATCAAATTCCAACTTGAAGCTTCCGAATTTAGAATTTTCCATCAGTATCAACTCTGAACTTCCCGAAATTCAACCTCGATCACACGTACAAGTCATGATACATGAAGAAGCTACTCAAGGCCTCAAATTACCGAACGACGCACTAGAGCTCAAAATGACCGGTCAGGTCATTACATTGGTCGTGTTCGTAAAAGGTTAAAGGGGCTGGCAGTCCCCCTTCTTCGCGTTCGTGATCGAGCTCCACGTTCGCGAAGCAGCCATATGTTGGGAGGAGCATAGACTATGCATTCGTGAGGTTTAGACTGCATTCGAGAAGTCTTAGATATTTGCTTCATCGCATTTGCGATATGGCCCTATTATTTTTTGTCTTTGTGAACGCGATGAGGGTCCCGCATTCATGATGTATAACCCCTGGTAAGACTATATAGTACTAGGGTTTGAGTTATTATATCGCATTTTGAGTTAGAGATCTCGGGTTTGGGCGATTTTGGAGGGATTTTCACTATTTGGATCAGGGTAAGTGTTTTTTACTCCCGTTTTCATGATTTCAACGTAGTTTTTATCATTTAATTGGTGATTTAAATTGGAGAAATTAGGAATTTCTGTAAAAATATTTCTAAAATATAAATTAAGGATTTAAAAGTCAATTTAAGGACGGAATTGGATGATTTTTGTATGGTTGGACTCTTATCGGAATGGATGTTCAGAATTATGAGTTTGGTCAGGTTCTGAGGTGCCGTCCCGGGATTAAATTTTTGATTTTCATTAAAGATAAAATCTTTAATCCAAAATTTCTTCCTATGGCTTTTATTTATCATATTAAGTTATCTTGGCTAGATTCGAGTCGTTCGGATTTGGATTTGCGCGGGAAGGGTCTTGTTATGGGACTGATTTAGCTTGTTTGAGGTAAGTATCTTGCCTAATCTTTTATGAGGAATTTACCCCTTAGGATTGGGTTTGGTTTTACTATTTGAATTATGTGAAAAATATGTACATAAGGTGAAGAGTGTGTACACGGGCTTATATATAGCATTTGATCTGTTTAGACCATTAGGATACTTATAAGCATTTAATTGAAGTTGTTACGATTTGTTCTATCTTTTGTTGCCAAGTTTATTGTTACATGCTTTAATTGAAGTGATTATTACATGTTCTAGTTTCCTTTGTCGAGGTTACTCTTACATGCACTTTTTAGTGGTTATTATTACATGTTATTCTTTCTATTGTTGAGTTATTCTCATGAATTTAGTCGTAGTTTCTATTTCACACTATCTCTTTCATTGTTAAGTATATGTTATGCATTAGAGTTTTAAGTTGCCATTTCATGAAATTACCTTCCTTGTTATGTTATTGAAGTTGTAGTTGTTGCAATCTATTAACACGTTTTGTCGTTGGTTATTGGAATACCTTTTCTTGATTTATATCTCATTCTTTATTGTTATTGAGATTCTTTTACACATTTTGATTGAGCCGTGAGCTATATATTTTGGTGACATTGGTATTATTGATTTTTATTTTTGCAATGTTGCGGCATATGGTCATGTGTGGTGCAAGTTGATTATTGTGTTGTGATGTTGATGCGCATCCAGCAGTATAAGGGTGGTGTATTGATGCGCATGCAGCAAGATAAGGTAGGATTTATACGTGTGTTGCTAGTAAGGGAATTTCTTGAAGCCACACGGTGAGATAAGGAGGCTAAAGCGCGTGAAGCTATTTCGAGAAAAATATTTTTAAAAATAAATGTAACGCTCACGCCGCGATATAAGGAAGATTGTGATTGTGACTTGTGAAATGTGAATATGAGGTGTGGTACCTCGGTGTGATTCTTGTTGTACATTCTATGTTGGAAATGTTTTGTTGATTGATCGGTTATTGCTTTGTTTCCTTACCTCATTCCATTTGTATTTTCGTTGTAATTGGTTATGTGTTGTCTTTATCATACATGCACTCTTTGTTGTCATTATTGTTATTATTTCCGTTGTTAGACATGTATTGTTAAATTGATTTGTTGTCATTTATTGCCTTTACTTTCCCGTAGTTATATTATATTAATATTCTGCACAGGATTCTATGTCTAGTAGGTATCTTGACCTGGCATCGTCACTACTCTACCGAGGTTAGACTTGATACTTACTGGGTAGTATTGTGGTGTACTCATGCCACGCTTCGGCATATTGTTGTACAAATCAAGGTACTTCTACTCGTGTTAGACGCCAGTGATTTGACTCAGACTTTGCAGAGACGTCAAGGTATACCCGCTTGACGCTTGCAAGCCTCATAGTCACCTTCTGTTATTGCCTTTACTATTGTTTATCTTCATATCTAAAAGTATTGTAATTAGAGATTCCCAGTGTATTTCTTTAGAGCTTGTAACTCAGATTTACCGATTTTGGGAATTATATGATTTTTTTTCCATTTTTGTTTTATTATGATAGTTATGAGTCTAATTTAATATATTATTCGTTATTTTTACTAAAATCTCAATGTGTGTTAGGCTTACCTAGTCTTAAAGACATTGTGCCATCACGACTAACTAAGGTGGGATTTTAAGGTCGTGACAAGTTGTTACCAGAGCTCTAGGTTCATAGGTGCTACATGTCATAAACAATTTAGTAGAGTCTTGTGGATCAGTATGGAGACATATGTACTTATCTTTTAGAGGCTACATAACTATTAGCAAATTCCACTTCTTTGACACCTTATCGTGCAAATTTGTTGATTTCGTAATTTGAGACTTTGTCCTTTTATTCTCTCACAGATGATGAGTACACGTACTACCGGATCAGCTGATCAGACACACGTGACCCCTACTAGATCCGCAAGAGTCTGGGGTCGAGGTAGAGGCTGATGAGGGGCACGTGTTGCAGTTAGAGCACCTTCCAGAGTAGAGACTGAGGAGCCACCAGTAGTTCCGGTTGGGGAGCATGCACCTGAGACACATGCTACTACCCTTGTACTCTAGGAGACATTGGCACGCTTCCTGAGTGTGTTCAGTACTTTAGCTCAGGCGGGATTGATCCCAGTCGCACCAGCTATATCTCAGGCTGGGGTAGGAGCTCAGGCTCCTGCAGCCTGTACTCTAGAGTAGTGGGTCCATGTTGATCAGGTCCTGGGAGTTATGCTAGCACAACCTGTTATTTTGGTTCAGCCTACGGTCATGCTAGAGGCATCTGAGGAGGAGGTGAGGTTCAATAAGTATGATCCTCCTACTTAGAGTGGCGCTATTACTGAGGACGCATAAGGTTTTATAGACAAGTGTCACTGTATTCTTCACATTATAGGCATTGTATAGGTGAGTAGAGTTGTCTTTACTACATTCCATATGTCAAGGGCAGCATATAGGTGGTGGCAGGCTTATGAGGTCGGTAGGCCAGTTGATGAAACTCCACTCACTTGGGCTCAGTTTTCATATATGTTTTTGAGGGTGTTTGTTCCCCAAACCCTCTAGGATGAGTGGAGCATAAAGTTTGAGTAGTTGTGTCAGGGGACTATGACAGTGGCAGAGTATGCCATCAGATTCAGTTAATTGTCCCATCATGCACCCATTTGGGTTTCTACAGTCAGAGAGCAAGTCCAAACTTTTATCGAGGGGCTCAGTTATGGCCGTAGGTTCGCATGGCTCGAGAGTTAGAGACGAATAATCTTCTTCAGCAGATTGTAGGGATCGCTCGAAAGATAGAGCGTATGCGGGCCCAGGAGAGGGAGGATACGGAGGCCAAGAGGACTCGAGATTCTAGAGGGTTTAGCGGTGCCCGCACTACAGTTTCAGCTCGTTATGGCAGAGGTTATGTGAGCTGACCAGTTCATTCAGCACTTCCAGCTACTCGCACTTCTTTGACTATTACGAGGTCGCCTACTATTCACAGCCACTTTCTAGTGAACCTCCTACACGGGGTGCCTTCAGTTGTTAGTCTAGTCGACTGGGTCAGATTCAGTTTCATCAGCAACGCCTGCCAAGAAATTGGAAATTGTTTCGAGTATGGAGATACTAGGAATATGGTGAGGGACTATCTCAAACTTATGAGGGGTTCACCTCCACAGGATACATAGGCTCCATGAATTCCACAAGGTTCACAGACTAGGGTTACTGCTCCAGTCGCCCCTCCACCTGTACCGCCATCTAGTAGTGGAGGTCAGGCGAGTAGAGGTCATCCCAAAGGGGGAGGCCAGGCCTATGATTTTCTTGGTAGGACTGAGGCTATTTCATCGGATACTGACATCACAAGTATTGTTCTGGTCTGTCATAGGGATGCCTCAGTCTTATTTGATCTCGGTTCCACTTATTCATATGTTTCATCTTACTTTACTCTGTATTTGGATATATCTCGTGATTCTTTGAGTGCTCGTGTATACATGTCCACACATGTGGGAGATTCTATAATTTTGGACCATGTTTATCGATCATGTTTGGTCACTATCGGGGGTTATGAGACAAGAGTTTACCTTCTGCTACTCCGTATGGTGGATTTTTACATGATATTGGGCATGGATTAGTTTTCACCCTATCACGCTATTCTTAATTGTCATGCCAATACTGTGACATTGGATATGCTAGGTCGTTGCGGTTGGAGTGGAGGGGTACATTGGATTATATTCCTTGCATGGTGATGTCCTTTAAAAGGCACATCAAATGGTTGAAAAGGGGTGTGAAGCATATCTAGCCTTTGTGAGGGATGTTAGTGTTGATACTCTTACCATCAAGTCACTCCCGGTAGTGAGAGATTTCTTAGATGTGTTTCCATTAGACCTACCTGACATGCCGCCAGATGAGGATATCGATTTTGGTATTGACCTGGTGTCAGGTACTCAGCCCATTTCTATTCCACCATATCGAGCATTAGTGGAGTTGAAGGAACTAGAGGAACAACCTCAAGAGTTGCTCGATAAGGGTTTCATTCGATCAAGTGTCTAGCCTTGGGGTGCTCCAGTTCTATTTGTGAAGAAGAAAGACGGCTCTATTAGGATGTATATTGATTATATGCAACTGAATAAGGTCACAATAAAGAACAAATACCCGTTACCGGGTATTAATGATCTGCTCGACCAGCTTCAAAGTGTTTGGGTATTCTCAAAGATTGATTTTACGTCAGGTTAGACATTCCGAAGAGTACTTTCATGACTCGCTATAGTAACTTTAAATTTTTGATAATGTCATTTAGGCTGACCAATGCCCCAGCAACATTTATACACTTGATGAGCAGTGTGTTCCAGCCTTATCTTTATTTATTTGTCATTGTGTCCATTGATGACATATTGGTGTATTCTCGCAGTCAGGAGGATCATGAGCAACACTTGAGGATCATGCTCCAGGCCTTGAGGGAGAAGAAGTTATGTGCAAAATTCTCCAAGTGTGAATTTTTGCTTGATTCTGTGGCATTTTTGGTTCATTTGATGTCTATTGAGGGGATTAAGGTGGATCCGAAGAAGGTGGATGCAGTTCAAAGTTGGTCCATACCGTCTTCTGCTACTGAGATCCGATTTTTCTAGGCTTGGCTGGGTTATCACTACTTTGTAGAGGTGTTTTCATTCATTGCAGCTACTTTGACTAGATTGGCTCGGAAGGGTGGTCCGGCGATTGTATAGAGAGCTTCAAAATCTCAAGACTGCCTTGACCACAGCTCCAGTTCTAGTTTTGCCTTTAGCATCGGGTTCATATACAGTTTGTCATTGTGTTGCGGATTGGCATTGGGTGTGTATTGACATAGGAGGGTATAATGATTTCTTATGCATCGTGTTAGTTGAAGCTCCATGAAAAGAACTACCCAGTACATGATTTAGACTTGGCAACCATTATTCACGCATTGAAGATTTGGAGACACTATCTCTACGGCATGTCTTGTGAGATGTTTACAAACCATATGAGTCTACAACACTTGTTTAAGCAAAAGGACCTAAACTTGAGGTAGAGAAAGCGATTAGAGATATTAAAGGACTATGATATCAACATTTTTTATCATCTGGGAAGGCCAACATGATAGCCTATACCTTGAGTAGGAAGTCTGAGATCATGGGTACCTTGCTTATATTCCAATTGAAGAGAGACCACTAGCACTGGATGTTCAGGCTTTGGCCAATCGTTTCGTGAGGTTGAAGATTTCATAGCCTTGTTATTTTCTTGTTTGCGTGGTTTCTTGGTCTTTTTTGTATGGGCGCATCAATATGATGATCCCCACTTGTGTGTCCTTAAGAATGCGGTGCAGCACGGTGATGCCAAGGATGTTTATATTGGGGATGATGGGGTGTTGAGGATGCAGGTCCGGATTTTTGTGTCCAATGTGGATGGGTTGCATGAGTTGATTCATGAGGAGGTCCACCGTTTGCGGTATTCTATTGATCTGGTTGCCGAAAAGATGTACCGAGATTTGAGGCAGCACTACTGGTGGATAAGATGAAGAAAGATATTGTGGAGTATGTTGCTTGGTGTTTGAACAGTCAGTAGGAGAAGTATGAGAAGCAAAGACTAAGTGGTTTTCTTGAGAGACTTGATATTCCAAAGTGGAAGTGGGAGCATATAAGCATGGATTGCGTTGCTGAACTTCCACGGACCTTGAAGAAATTTGACAAAGTATGGGTTATTGTGGACAGGCTGACCAGGTCTGCACACTTCATTCCGATTATGACTACCTACTCTTCAGAACAGCTAGCTCAAATCTATATTCGTGAGATTGTTCGTCTTCATGGTATGCAGTGTCTATTATCTCCGATCGAGGCACGCAGTTCACAATGCGTTTCTAGATAGCCGTGCAATGTGAGTTAGGCACACAGGTCGAGCTGAGCATGCAATTTCATCCCCAGACGAATGGGCAGCCCTAGCCCACCATTCAGATCTTGGAGGACATGCTACGTGCTTGTGTTATGAATTTTGGAGGTTCATGGGATCAGTTCTTACCGCTGGCAGAGTTCGCCTACAACAACAACTATCAATCGAGTATTCAGATAGCTCTTAATGAGGCCTTATATGGGAGGCGATGTCGTTCTCCAATTGGTCAGTTTAAGCTAGGGGAGGATAGGTTGTTGGGCACTGTTTTGGTTTGAGATGCCTTGGAGAAAGTCAAGTTGATTTAGGATCGTCTTCGTACCAAAAATTCTAGGAAGAAGAATTATGACGATCGAAAGGCTCATGATGTAGCATTCATGGCAATGGATAGAGTTCTACTCAGAGTTTCACCCATGAAGGGTGTGATGAGGTTTGGAAAGAAGGAAAAGTTGAGCCCTAGGTATATTGGTCCTTTTGAGATCCTTGAGAGAGTTGATGAAGTGCCCTGCAGACTTGCATTGCCACCCAGCTTATCGGAAGTTCACCCGGTGTTCCATGTTTCCATGATCTGGAAGCATTTTGGTGATCTGTTTCATGTATTAGATTTTGAATCAATTCCAACCATGGACGGGTGTACATTTCATCCATATCGCCATCCTAACATGGACGGAGATGCTTATATTTATCATATCACGGCTTCCTAAGATGCTAACATAGGGGATACTATTGTTACGTGAGCTTATTGGTGGAGAAAGAAGAGCAGAGATGGAGATATAGACTAGCTAAATGCCCTCAAATCTTTCTATGAAAACATGCTGGTATATGACAAGTAAGTACAGCTAACCTAAAACGAGGTGCTTTCTCAGGTTTGGGAATGAGTGGTGAATTAGGAATCGACTATTGTAAGTTAGTTAGTTAGTTAGTTAGTTAGAGATCGAAATTGGGCCTGGGAGAGACTAGACTTCTAGTAAGAGTAGGTGCGCCTTAAGTTGAGGAGATCCGTTCACAATTTTCAGCTCAGTCTAATTGGACAAGGATTTGACTTTTGTTGAGAAGCCGATGGCTATCTTGGATAGATAGGTCCAGAAGTTGAGGTCAAAGAATATTAATTCAGTGAATGTTCAATAGAGAGGTAAACATTCGAGGAGGCAATTTGGAAGACCGAGCATGATATGTGTAGTCGTTATCCTCACCTTTTCAACACTTCAGGTAAGTCTCTATACTCGTTTGAGGACGAACTTTTATTTAAGAGGTGGAGAATGCAACGACCCGGCCTGTCATTTTATATATTATAGCCATGTTCCCCTATTTATTTCCTCTTCCATGCTCATTTGTGATTATGTGACTTGTTGGGGTGGTTCGATTGGTTTCGAAAAAGTTTCGCAATGAATTGAGACACTTAGTCCAAGGGGTGGAAGCTTAAGTTGAAGGATTTTACCGGAGTTTGACTAGTGTACACGAGAAATGAATGGATTTTTTATGGTTCCAATAGTTTGTATGGTGATTTTGGACTTAAGGGTATGTCTGAATGTTAATTCGGAGGTATGTAGGTTGATTTGGTATTTTTTGGCGAAGGTTGGAAAGTTGAAGGTTTGGAAGGTTGAGAGATTTAATCGAGAGTTGACTTTATTGATATCAGGCTCGGTTTTGTGGTTTTGGGAGTTGGTATAGTCCCTTTCTGTCATTTGGGACTTGCATGAAAATTTTGAGGTCATTTAGAGTTGTTTAGGCTTGTTCGGTAAAAGTATTGAATTTGAAAATGTTTATTAGTTCATTAGTCTTGAATTGACATGCGATTCGTAGTTTTTATGGTGTTTAGTGTGTTTTAAAGGCTCGAGTAGGTTTATTTTATATTATGGGAATTGTTAGTTTATTTGGACGAGGCCTCGGGGGGCCTAGGGTGTGTTTTAGATGGGCTACAGGCCATTCCACCTGGTTTTTGGACTGATGATGTTCTCAAGTCTGGTTTCCTTTTTCACATTCGCGACATAGTGGTCGCAGTCACGAAGGGTTAAATGGGTTGGGCAGTCAGTCGCCCTTCTTAGCGTTCGCGTCGATCTCCACATTCGCGAAGCAGCCAAGTGCTGAGAGGAGCTTAGCCTACGCGCTCCTGAAGGCTTGGATGTTTTCTTCATCGCGTTTGCGATATGGGGAACGCGAACGCGAAGGCCTTTCCCTGATCAAATTACTTTTGATCTTCGCGAACGTGATGAGGGTCCCGTTTTCATGTTGTATAACACCTGGGCAGACTATATAGTACTCTATTTCGTGGGTTTGAGTTATAATATTATATTTTGAGTTGGAGAGTTCGATTTTGGCCGATTTTAGAGAGAATTTTCACGATTTGGATCGGGGTAAGTGATTTTACTTAAATTTGTCCATTTTTCATGATTTCGTCTTTGTTTTTATCATTTAATTGGTGATTTGAATTGGTTAAATTGGTAATTTTTGTGAAATCTTTTCTAAAACATAAATTGAGAATTTGTAGGTCAATTTGAGGTCGGAATTGGATTATTTTAGTATGGTTGGGTTCGCTTCAGAATGAGTGGTCGAAATTTGTGAGTTTGGTTGGGTTCCGAGGTGCGGGCTCGAGGTTGAACTTTTGAGTTACTTTTTCGATTTTCATTAAAGATCGAATATTTATTATCCAAAATTGCTTCTTATGACTTTTATTTATAATATAAAGTTATTTTGGCTAGATTCGAGCCGTTCGGAGTTGGATTTGTGGGGGAATGGGCTTGTTAGTGGACTGATTTAGCTTATTTGAGGTAAGTATATTGCCTAAACTTGTGTGGGGCAACTACCCCTTAGGATTGGATTTGATTGTACCATTTGAATTATGTGAAAGACGTGTACGTGAGGTGACGAGTATGTACACAGGATTATATGTGGTATTTGAACGGTTTAGATCCTTAGGACACATATAAGCATTTAATTGTAGTTGTAACTATTTATTTTATCTTTTATTGTCAAGTTTATTCTTATATGCTTTAATTGATGTTTTTATTACATGTTCTAGTTTTCAATATCGAGGTTACTCTTATATTCATTTATTACTAGTTGTTGCTACATGCTATTCTTTCCGTTGTTGAGTTATTCTCATGCAGTTATTCGCAGTTGCTATTTCATACTATCTCTTTCATTTTTAAGTATATGTTATGTATTAGAGTTTGAAGTAGTCATTTCATGAAATACCTTCCTTGTTATGTTATTGAAGTTGTAGTTGTCGAGATCTATTAACATGTTTTATGGTTGAGATGTTAGTTATTTGAATACCTTTTCTTGAGTTATATCTCGTTCATTTTGTTGTTATTGAGATTCTTGCACACATTGTGGCTGAGCCGTGGGCTATATTTTGTGGTGATATTGGTATTGTTGATTTTTTTTGTAATATTTCGGTGTATGGGCACGTGTGGTGCGAGTTGATTATTATTTTGTGATGTTGATGCGCACGCAGCGGTATAAGGGTGGTGTATTAATGCGCATGCGGTGAGATAAGGTGGGATTTATGCGCGTATTGATAGTAAGGATATTACTTGAATCCACGCGGTGAGATAAGTGGGATAAAGCGCGCGAAGATATTTCTAAAAAAAACTATTTATAAAAATAAATGCGAGACTCATTCTGCGATATAAGGAAGATTATGATTGTGACTTGTGAAATGTTAATATAAGGTGTGGTATCACGGTTTGATTCTTGTTGTACATTTTATGTTGGGATGGTTTTGTTGATTTGAGCGGTTACTAATTTGTTTCCTTACCTCATTCCATTCAAATTTTCGTTGTAATAAGTTAGTTGTTGTCTTTATCATACGTGCACTCTTTGTTGTCATTATTATTATTATTATTATTTATGTTGTTAGCCTTGTATAGTTAAATTGCTTTGATTTCATTTATTGCTTTTACTTTCCTGTTGTTAGATTATATTAATATTCTGCATAGGTTTGTATGTCTAGTAGGTGTCTTGACCTCGCCTCGTCACTACTCTACTGAGGTTAGGATTGATATTAACTAGGTACCGTTATGGTGTACTCATGCTACGCTTCTGCATATTTTTTTGCAAATCGAGGTACTTCTGCTCGTGTCGGACGCCAGTGAGTTTATTCAGACCTTGCGAAGACTTCAAGTTATACCTGATTGATGCTCACAGGCTTCTGAGTCATATTCCGTTGTTGCCTTTACTATTGTTTATCTTCATATCTAACAGTGTTGTAATTAGATATTCCTAGTGTATTTCATTAGAGCTTATGACTCAGTTTCACCAGTTTTGGGAATTATATCATTGTTGTTCCATTTTGGTTTTATTATGATAGTTATCAGATTAATTTAATATCTTAGTCGTTATTACTGCTAAAATCTCATTGTGTATTAGGTTTACCTAGTCTTAGAGACAAGATGCTATCACAAATTCCTAAAGTGGGATTTTTGGGTCGTGACAAAACTATAAATGCAAAATATCTTAATAGGAAACACTTTACCCTTTTAATACGATCATTCATCATGATTTCAAATTACTCAGGTCAACAAATTTTAAACACCAAAAAGAATTCTTGAATTGTTAATTTGATATCTATGAAGCTTGAAGGGGAGCCTTGAAGCAACAATATACTTGTTTTCGATGGGTTTGAGCCGTGAAAGCAGTCATTAACACTTATATTAAGGTAAATTGTCTATATCACATCTCTAGAGGTGAGACCCTAGATTACTTTATGCACCAGTCTGCCCTTTTTAATATCAATGAATCCTTTCAAGTCAAAACTCATGTATGTATGTTATGTGTAGACAGGGATGGCCATGGGGCAAGGCGGGTGCGAGGGGGGAGGGGTTTGGGATTCTACGGAGCGGTGCAGTTTCAAATTTTTTTCTGAAAAAAATCATGTCGGTTGAGGCGGTTGCAGGTGATGTGTGGCTATAATTCCATATTTTAGTATGTTATTTACCTTGCATTTTATATGCTTTAATGTTAAACTACACTTTATTTGCACGTAATGGAGTCTATTTTATGTGTAGGTGAATTGGAGATGAAAGTAGAGCAAAAGGAATATTTAAAGTCTAAAGCGTGTTCGAAAATAGTTGAAAAGAAGAAAGAAAGAAAGAAGTGAGAAGCGGATAAATGAGGAAGCTGGCAAAGCAAGCTTATGAGCTCGCGTTAGAGCTGGTTGACGAGCCTTTGAGCTCGCATGGGATCAGGCTACACGAGGGAGGAGGCGAGTTCCATCTCGCGTGGGAGTTGGCATCGCGTGGTCTGGGGCGATGTCCATATCGAGTGGATCCTCGCGAGGCAAGGTCTGAGGCGCGCTTACTCTGGATTTTGAAGGCTTATTTCGTCTCCTAGTTTGACTAGAACTTGACCTATGTTGTTTAGGTCTTTTCCTACACAAATAAATGGACATAAAACGCCACTTGTGAGGGAGTTTTGGAACCGGAGGCAAGAATAGCTCGTGGACCAACCGTTGGGAGTTAGAATCATCGATTTCTACATTACTTCATCCTTACTTTGTAATTTAATTATGCAAAATATTTGGGATATTGTTACTATGAGTATGAGTATCTAAACTCCTAATCTAGGGTTGTGATGGAACCTATTGGAGGATGATTTTTCCTGTTACGTTAATATAGATTTGCCGTAGTATTTTCTCTATTTGTTCAACTACGTTATTATTGTGGTTGATTGAAGAGATCGCAATCGGTTGTGCCTATTTAGTGTGTATTACTCGGGAGAGAGTGCATATTTAGGTAGTTGTTGAACAACATCACTCTGAATGTATATGAGGTATCAATACGGAGGGTTAAAGGTGGGATTAGGAATAACAAAACTTTGGTGTGATCCGAGTGAGCCGTACTTAATGCCAACTAGCATAATTCGGGAGAATATGTCTAGTAAATTGTGGTAGTTACTCGGGTGAGAATTAAGACACTCAGGGCACTCATTATCGGTATAGAAGACTTAGGCAAATTTATAGAAAACGTAGCGGAAAAGAATTCCGACAATAGGGGAAATCATAATCTTAGAGCATTCCAATTCTTGTCTACAATATGTTCGTAGTTAGTTATTAATTATTGCATTTTCATTACATGATATTTATTTAGTTAAAATCCAATTTGTTATTTAAATAATTCTGAAGATTGGTTGTGTGAATTTGTGAGAGTCTAGCAGCTGTGTTTAATAGGTTAATTCCTTGTGGGATTCGACTCCGGACTTATTAACCGAAATATATTTGCAACGACCACTTAGTCCTTTTTATAAGGCATAGTTGGGCATGATCAAATTTTGGAGCCATTGTCGGGGATTTAATGGTGTTATTAATTGCAGCTAAAAGAAGTGCTAGAATTCTTAGTGTAGTCAATTTTCCTCATTTTAAACCAAATACATTGAAATTCTAACGTTTTTAGTCTTGGGTGTTACAGGTGCATGCCTAGAAACTCCTCAAGAACTGGTGAATTGTTCGAAGCATTATCAGATCCTGAGACGTTTTCAAGGCACTGAATAGTGCAAACAAGAAGGGAAAACATCAACAGAACTCAACAGAACAAATCGAACCAGAGATGGATAACGGAATAGAAAATCCAAACAACAATAGAAACAATGCGAATAAACCTAACAATTAATATGTGGTGCCTCTTGTACCAGAAGAATCATTGTATGATTGGTCACAACCCACCGCCGGAAATCTGGCAACCGCAATTGCAGTCCCTCATATATAAGCGGAATTATTTCAAATCACAAACAACATGCTACATTTATTGCAGAATAAGGGACTATTCTCAGGGTGGTACATTGAATATCCTCAGCATCATCTAAATAATTTCATGTTGATATGTGTCATGGAAAGGCAACATAATGTGACACTAGAAGCAATTAAGTTGTTATTGTTTCCATTCGTTGTGACAGGATAAGCTCAGACTTGGCTTAATTCACTCCCCCATAAACTCCATCACGACTTGGGAGGAATTAGTCAAGCAATTTTTGAACAAGTTCTACCCACCCAATAAGACTGTCAAACAAATTGATGATATATTGAGCTTCAGGCAGAGACCAGTAGAAACACTACAAGAAATGTGGGAGAGGTTCAAAGGTATGCTGGTTAAATGTCCACATCATGGCATTCCAGATCAGATGTTGGGGCAGAGGTCCTACATGGGACTGGAAGACGGCTTAAAGGTCAATGTTTATGCTTCAGTAGGTGGAGCGTTTTTGAGAAAAACATACATAGAATGCAAGATCCTTCTTGATAAAATGGCTCAAAACTCAGGATGGATGACAAGAGACTCTATGATCACTCATATAGTTCACTTAGTGGATTTAGACCCAAACAACTCCATAGCCGAAAATATGGCCACTCTAATGACGCAAATGAGTATCCTCGTGGAGTACGGAAGGTGACAACCAGTACTATCAGGAAGATATGAATTATGTAGCCAACTATGGGGGACAGAGGCAAGGTGGTCAGAATTGGGGGCAGCAGAATCGATAATATAGACCAGCACAATAGTAGTACAATAACAACAACGATCCTAGAGCTATGTAACCACAGGGTCAAGTTGTGTCTTACTAAAGGCAACAGGGTTATAACCAGCAAAATCAGCAACTAGCTTATCAACAGCCTCAACAACAACAGATAGTGAGACAATATGCTAGGTTGTCTGAAATTAAAGGAATGCTGCAAGAGGGAGTGGACTCACATGAGTCAGCAATAAAGGCCATTGAGATTCAATTAGGACAAATTTCGATGGCTCTAAATAATCGTCCCCAAAGGACGTTACCTGCAGACACACTAGTCAATCCAAAAGAGCAGGGCCCGAAACAGCTTATGGAAGTGAGTCTAAGAAATAGAAGAGACCTATATCTAGAGCAAGAAATTTCTTGAAAAATCCGACCAACTGAAACACTTGTGCCAGTACCCATTGAGATAGATGATTCAACAAGGTTAACTGAGGTGGAGGTACACCATGCACAAGAGAGCACAAGCAAAGAAAAAGAGGTTACGAAGGAAACTGAGGTAGCACAAGAAACGACAGTAGAAGCAGTGCCTGAGCAAGATAAAACTAAAATCACAGGAAGGAAGCAACCTCCATCACCATTCCTATAGAGATTGTCCAAATATCAGAAGGATGAGCAGTATAAGAAATTCATGGAGATGTTGAAATAAATCCAAGTGAACATTCCACGGATTGACGCTTTGCGGGAGATGCCTGGGTATGCCAAAATGATGAAAGATTTAATGTCTCACAAATTCGACTTCCAAGACCTGTCCACTATTGCATTAACCCATACCTATAGTGCAATCGTGAAAATACACATAGTTGAGAAGTTATCAGACCTAGGGAGTTTCACAATCCCATGCACGATAGGCAGATATGCTTTTGATAAAGCATTGTGTGATTTGGGGGCAAACATAAACTTGATGCCCTTGGGTATCTGCAAAGGGTTAGGCATTGGAAGAGTAAGACCATCATCCATGTTACTACATCTAGCCGACCGAACAGTGAAGAGGACATTAGGTATCCTTGATGATGTATTAGTGCAGGTTGGGAAGTTTGTGTCCCAACAGATTTTATCATTCTAGACTGCCGGGTTGACGAGGAGATTCCCATAATTTTGGGAATACTATTCTTGGCCACTGGGATAGCTTTAATTGATTGTGAAATAGGAGAGCTAAAATGAGACTAAATGATGAAGAGATAACATTCAATGTGCAGAAATCTATGTGGCGACCAAGTGAATTTTCTAACTGCTCTCTAATAGAAGCTGTGGATGTAATTTTGGAGGAGGAAGATGAGACTTTAAGCGCTAAAGACCCTCTAGCAGCCTGTCTCATGAACTTAGATGAAGTAAATGGAGAGGACTTGGAGGAGTGGGTGCTGGATCTTGAAGGCCAAGGGTTTTGGAAAAAAGAGCTCGAATTTGAGCCTTTGCACTTAGAAGAAAGAAAGACTCCTCCAGCTAAGCCATCAATAGAAGAGCCATCAAAGTTGGAACTGAAGCCGCTACCACCTAATCTCAGGTATGATTTATTGCGACCGAACTCAAATTTACCTGTTATTATCTCATCTGGTTTGTTAGATGTGCAGGAAGAACAGCTTTTGCAGGTACTGATAGAGTGAAAAACTACAATTGGTTGGACCATTGCATACATTAAGGATATCAGCCCGGCCTTCTATATACATAAAATTTTACTGGAAGATGGCCACAAACCTTCCAGAGAACATCAAAGAAGGCTGAACCCCAACATAAAGGAAGTTGTGAAAAATGAGGTGATAAAGTGGTTAGATGCGGGGATCATTTTCCCCATCTTCGACAGCAACTTGATCATCCCAGTCCAATGCATGCCAAAGAAAGGTGGGATGATTATAGTGCAAAACGAGAAAAACGAGTTGATATTAACAAGAACAGTCACGAGATGACGAATTTGTATGGACTACAGAAGATTGAACAAGACCACCCGAAAAGACAACTTTCATTTGCCGTTCATTGATCAAATGCAAGATAGATTGGCTGGGAGGTCCCACTTTTGCTTTATGGATGGATACTCAGGGTATAATCAGATCTCCATTGCACCCGAAGATATAGATAAGATGTCATTAACCTGTCCATATGGCATCTATGCTTTCTGGAGAATGTCGTTCGTCCTATGCAATGCATCAGCCACATTTCAAAGGTATGTGATGGCCATCTTCATAGATATGGTAGAGGACATAATGGAGGTCTTTATGGATGATTTCTCAATGGTGGGAGACTCATTCGATGATTGCCTAAGGAATCTGAAAAGAGTGCTGAAAAGATATGTGGAGACCAATCTGGTGCTCAAATGGGAAAATTGTCATTTCATGGTACAGGAAGGTATAGTCTTGGGGCACCTAGTGTCGAGTAAGGGCATTGAGGTAGATCGTAAAAGGTTGATGTGATAGAAAATCTTACACCACCCACTTCCGTCAATGAAATAAGAAGTTTCCTAGGTCATGCCGGTTTCTATAGACAGTATATAAAAGATTTCCCCAATATTGCTAACCCCTTGTATAAAATGCTTGAAAAAGATCACCCTTTTGTGTTTTCTGATGATTGAAGGGCAGCGTTTGAGGAATTGAATAAGAAACTGGTGACTGCACCAATCATAGTGGGCCCCAACTGGGGGCAACCTTTCAATCTGATGTGTGACGCAAGCGACTATGCTGTGGGAGCAGTTCTTGGGCAGTAAAAAGATAAAGTCATGCATCCGATCTACTATGAAAGTAGAACCCAGAGTGGCACCCAACTGAACTACACAATGACAGAGAAAGAGATTCTAGTTATGGTGTTCGCATTCAATAAATTCAGGTCATACCTGATAGGCTCAAAGGTAATTGTTTATTTTACACTGACCATGCGGCCCTCAGGTACCTAATTGAGAAGAAGGAGTCAAAGTCGTGTCTTATTTGATGGGTTCTACTGCTACAAGAGTTTAACTTGGAATCCTAGATCGAAAGGGAACAAAAAACCAAGTCGCTAATCATATGTCCAGGCTCGAATGAGCGGAAAAGAAGGTTGAGGTGGAGGAGATCATGGAGACTTTCCCGGATGAAAAAATATTAGCAACGAGACTCAATGATACACCATGGTATGCAGATATTGCAAATTACCTGGCAAGTGGTATTGTTCCTAATGACTTGTCTTCTGTGCAAAAGAAAAAGTTTTTTCGTGATTGTCACATGTATTTCTGGGATGAACCATATTTGTTTAGGATTTGTCTTGATAACATGATCCGGAGATGCATTCCCGAGATAGATCAATCTTCTATTTTGCAGGCATGTCATGCTTCACCATATGGAGGACATTTTGGGGGTGTAAGGATAGCGGCTAAAGTGTTGGAGTCGGGATTTTATTGGCCGACATTGTTTAAAGATGCACACTTCTAGGTGAAAAATTGTGATAAGTGCCAACGGAAGAGGAATATTTCCCATCGACATGAGATGACCATGAACCCAATCCAAGAGGTAGAAGTGTTTGATGTGTGGGGAATCGACTTTATGGGACCATTTGTCATCTCATACAATAACAAGTACATACTTGTAGCAGTGGACTATGTCTCGAAATAGGTAGAAGTCGTGGCACTTCCAACAAATTATGCGAAGGCAGTTATTGTTTCATGAGAAAGAACATCTTCACCCGATTTGGCACTCCAAGAGCTATCATCAGTGATGGGGGTACCCACTTCTGCAACCGAACCATTGAAAAGCTATTGGATAAATATGGCGTTCGCCATAAATTTGCTATTCCGTATCACACACAAACGAGTGGGCAAGTCAAGGTGTCAAACGGAGAAAAGAAAAGTGTTTTGACCAAAACTGTAAATGCTACTTGGACTGATTGGGAAAGAAAATTAGATGATGCGCTATGGACTTACTGCACTGCATTCACAACTTTGATTGGTATGTCTCCGTATAAATTAGTGTATGGAAAGGCATGTCACTTGCCGGTGGAGTTAGATCATAAAGCCTTCTAGGTGTTGCGACAATTAAATCTAGACGTGGAGGCTGCTGGAACTAGTAGAGTCACAGAGCTGCATGAACTTCACGAGTTTCGGTATCATGATTTTGGGAGTACAAGGTTATAAAAGGAAAGAATAAAACTGGTGCACGACAAAAATATTCTTAAGCAAAATTTTAAGCCGAGAGACAGCGTATTATTATTCAATTCGAGATTGAGGTTGTTTCCCGGCAAATTGATGTCAATACGGTAAGGACCATTTCGTGTGCTAGAAATTCACCCCACCGAAGCCATAGAGATTGCTGCGGAAAATGACTATCACAAGTTCAGAGTCAATGGGCATAGGTTAAAATAATATTTGAGCATGGATGACACGAAAGTAGTGTCGGTGACTCATTTGCTAGAGCCACAAATGTTGAGCGAGCCTTAAGTCAATTGCATGCATCGTGCCACGACGTTAAATCAGGCGCTTCATGAGAGGCAACCCATTGTAATGTTGTATTTGTCATGACGTGATGTTAACTAAGTCACTCGTTGGGAAGCAACCCAATTCGTAGTTGATTTTTAGTGTAGTTAAAATTTTTCTTTTCGTTTTTAGGAAATAACATGTTTGCAGGTAATTTCGGCAAGTCGTACAGTGCACTTCGCATCGCATGGTCCCTAGCAAGCTGGGCTAGGCGTTAGGCCTCGCGTCGCCTGAAGGAAATCTGGCGTGGGAGCTTGCCTCGCAAGGGTTAAGGCAAGGTTCATCGGGCGTTATAGCTCGCCTCGAAAGGGTTAAGGCGAGGTGCATCAGGCGTTGTACCTTGCACCGCAAGCCCATGAGCTCGCGTTGGAGCTCGCCTCGCGAGGGGTAAGGCGAGGTAGCTAGCATGCATCGCCAGGTAAGTAAGTTTTTCGGGTTATTTTAATTTTTCCCTTATTTTTTTAACCCCTCCCTTAAAAACCTAACTTAAACGCCCAAACCCCACTGCTCATAAAACACACACTCACGCAGAACACTGCCAAACCCTCCCCCTCACAACCTCATTGAAGACAAGCAATCTTCTGGTATTTCCTTCACTTGCAACAGCAATGCAAAGGAAAATCCCTCATCTTAAACATCTAAGGTATGATTTCTATCTCCTTTCTTTGGCAATTTGGAGTTGGGTGAATGCATGAAATTAGACACAAATTTTGGGGTTGTTCTTCATTGTAATAATATGTTTGTGTGTCCCAATCCCATAAACCCCATAGGAATGGTGTTGCTATTGTGTGAACAAGTGATAGTACGTAACTCCCAAGCCTATTTGGGAGGGTGAGGAAATCCCACACCTCTACAAGCACTCCCATGGCACTAATGCATGCTAAGTGTTTGTTATAATGCCTCAAAGGAATTCTTTGTCCCCATTGGAGCCCAAGTCTCCGGGATTATAAGACTAGTGCTATGTAGTCGTGCACCACTTTAAAATCTTAAGTGTGAGGTGGATCATCGGTAGCCCAATGCTTCAAAATTGGAGGAAGCACCCATGCGTCATTGCTTGTTCTCATGCTAAGAAAAGATGAGGTGAAGTCTGAGTAACCTCGGAAGTTGTTGAAAATCATGTGTTAAATTCTTAAGTGTAGGATGACAAGACCATGTTTTGAATTGTTGCAATGCAGCTTAAACTGATTAGTGCTAACTTGTGTAGGTACGAATATGTCTCCAATAAAAGACATCGGTAAAGTAAAGGCCACTTCCACTGCTCCATCTAAGGCTAAGGCTACCTCCACACCTCCCCCGAAGAAGAGAAAAGGGGGGGAAGCTACTTCTAGTCAAAGTGAAGGACTGTAACTTGTGGAAGCTATAGCAGCCACGCGGTCCACAACCTTAAGGACAGTGGGAGATTGGCATCAAAATCATACCCCCACATACTAAGGACTGTTACAAGCATTGTAGACCAAAACATTTACATCCAGAAACTACTATCATGAGCGTCGTTTGCCAGCCAAGTACCAAGCAATTTGGAGAGGCATCCACGAGTTGGGTTTGAGATATGTTTTCAAAAATACAGGGGATATAAACCTCAATCTGGTTCGGGAATTATATGCTAGGTTTGATCCAAAGGATGCTGAACAGCTGGTGCCGATTCGTGGACGGTTGATAGATTTTTCAGCCACGACAATATGTAATTTCTTAGGTGCTCCGGTTGTTCCTCATGAGCCATTGGACTACTTCATAGCTCGTCCTACATATAGAGAGCTGAGACACACTCTTTGTGGTGTCAATTATATAGCAACGTGGGTTCGGGATAAAACAACAAATCGGCATAGGAAATTCCCCAAGAAGAAGATGAGGGCGGAGGCTTAAGTATGGACGAAACTGATTAATGCATGGCTCCTACCTTGCAATCATGAAACCCTCATTAGTTGTGAGAGGATGTGTGTGCTATATTTCCTCATGACGGGTCAGAGGGTGAATGTGGGTCATTTGATCCGCTAACAGATGTCTCTAGTAAGAACTAGTAAGAAGGTCGATCGAATGCCATTTGCAAATATGTTGACTCAGTTCTTAAGACATGAATAGGTTGAGGAAGATCCAGAGTTCGACCACATGATTGATCAACCCCTACGACAAACGGACATTACTAGCGTCCGGGTGAAGGAAGAGACTGACATGCCATTATTGACAGGTGCCGAGCGCAATGCTCGTGATGATAGTTTTATGGCCCATTTATATGGGATAATGGATTTGCAGTTGCGGATAAGGGGACGGCTAGCCACGACAGAGGAGAGAACCATATTGGATGAGTGGTTCCCGCTCAATGCTCATGCTCAGCAACTGGTTGGGCTTGGTGATGGATACAGACTCTCAGATGATGAGGATGTCAACATACCTGAGCAGTCTGAGGACGAGCCGGAGCAGTCAGATGATAAGGATGAGGATGAGGATGAGGATGAGGATGAGGAGGAAGCACAAGATGAAGAGTGGGAAACCTCAGAGGATGAGGGCGATGATGCAGCTTGACCAAGGAGTTTTTCTTACACCCTACTCATTTGTTTTCTTGTTTTGTCAGTTGTGGATGCAGTGAGGACATTGCATGAAATAAGTGTGGGGTGGGGACTTGTAAATATTAGTTTTTCTTGTTGTTTTAGTTATTTGTTTTTAGTAAGTGTCGTCTTAATTTAGTCAATTGTTTTAGTTATTTGTTTTTAGTTAGTGTCTTCTTAGTTTTTTTGTTTTAGAAAAAAAAGATTATATATATAGAAAAATTGGACTCTTCCCGGCGATGGATCTCCTAGACAGTTTTCTTGAGAGAATTAAGTTTAAAGAAAACAAAACAAAAAGATTTTCTTGTAGGTAGTGTAGTAATTCCCCCTTGGTTTTTCTTTGGGCCGCGGTTCTTTTCCAAGGGTTCTTAGTTGAACCTGGTGTAGTTAGTTTTAATTTTTAGGAGTAGAAACTACTGGGTTATGCATTGAATTGCAGCGATATCTCTTAGCTTTGTTATGTCTTGAGAATAGATAGTACTCTGGTTGTGACGGTTAGGCTCAGTTTTTGACTCTAGTATAAGTACCTTAAATCGTAGATTCTTAAATTTGCTTAACTGCTTTGACTGAAGTGTCGTGATAAAACAAATCCTGAGTGAGTTATGTGTCATGTATGTTTGAGGTGTATGTATTTTGTGCATTGAATTTTGATGTCTAGAATTTGTCTCGTGTGTGTGCAAAGCAAAATAGTAATCTTATTTAGTCTGTGTGAGAGCCCATAATTTATTGGTCAAACGTCACAACCTAAATGAAATCTCTAATAAGATAAAAAATTCAATTGTTCTGAAAAAATTCTAGCTTGATTTTTTTTTTAAATGTCTCACTCTTAATGACATGCTAATAATAGAAATATAATAACATTTTAAAATCATAAGTGCAAAGATTACATTCCGATACTATTTATCAAAAGTTTCTTTTTTTCTTTCTTAAATTTCATATTCTAACCATGCATCGCCATATAAAATGCAATACAGAAAATAATCGTTTAAGAGGGATAGTAGCTTTGATGTGCCAGTTCAGATTTTACTATTCTAATCATATCATTTCTTCTTGTGAGCGTGATGTAACAATTGAAGAAAAGCTTCTCCGCTGACTTCTTTGTTACTTGAAGTAGGTTACCTTTAAGCTTAAATAAAGAAGGAAAACTGGATGTACTTGTAGCTATTTCTCCTATTTAAATTAATACTAATTAGCAGAAAAGAAAAGAGTAAGAGAGTTCAATCAGTATTGAGAAAATAAGATCATACGACAGAGTTAAATAAAAGTGAAATTTGTTCCTAACTTTATAGCTTATGGGAAATAAGTACAGACGTCCCCGAACCGATCCCCAGACTCTACTAAGCTTGTCCGTGACTTGTGAGACATAGGCAACCTAGTGCTATGATACCAACTTGTCACGACCCGAAATTTCCACCGTCGGGACCGTGATGACGCCTAACATGACACTTGCCAGATAAGCCAACGTTAGAGGTTGTTTAGCCAATTCTCTATATTTTTAATGATTATCGGTAAACAAGCAAAAATAAACCGAAATAAACGTGAAGCTATATAGATATCAACTTTAATTACATGCTACCTCTACCCAGAATTCGGAGTCACAATTCACGAACATACTAAAACTTTTCTACAAATATTTGTCCGAAAGAAAGTACAATTGTTTGTGAATCAAAGTAAAAACAGTAAGTGTAGGAGTGTAGAAGGGGACGTCAAGGACTGCGGACGCCAGCAGGACTACCTTGTGTCACCTAGCTTTGAAATCTGCAGCCAATCTCTCGATCAGCCACTACCTGCTCCAAAATCTGCACAGGAAGTGCAGAGTGCGGTATCAGTACAACCGACCCCATGTATTAGTACGTGCCGAGCCTAACCTCGACGAAGGAGTGACGAGACTACAGCGGGACACTCACAATATAAGCTGCATAGACTGAATAATAAGACAGAAAAGAAAGCAGAATAAAGTAAAAACAATAACTTTCAAGAAATAAATACAGTACCCAACGTACTTCATTAGTGTTCAGGCAGCACCAATTCTTAAGTTCAATCCAATTCTACCGTACAACTAACGCAGTCAAAGAAAGAACATAAACATATAAATTATTGCGGCGCGCAACCCGATCCCACCGTACATATCATAATCCTCCCTTATTTCTTCTTTTATGCAACCCGATCCCACTATATCATAATAATCACAATCACGGTTAACCCTTATATCACCACATTCCACCCTTATCACACTTGTTACGGCGTGCAACCCGATCTCATCATATAATATTAATTCACTCTTATTCCTCCTCAATATGTCACTCTTATTTCATTTGTTTCGGCGTGCAACCCGATCCCACCATATTCGTATCAATTACAGAGGAAGTATAGAAGTTTCACAAATTAACACAAGACCCTTCTCAATACTTAAACTTCAGACCAAGTCAAATGGAAATCTTATACTCAATAAGACTCTACACATGTAATACTACTCAGCGAGACCAATCCATAATATCACTAAAACATAAATAAGAACAGCTTAAGTAAGTAATAGGGGATAAGAAAACTACGGAATAACAATTATCTTCAACAAGGAGAAGCAATATCTAACAAGTAGAAATTAGACATAAAAATACAAGTAGGCATGTAACAATTAAAGCAGGGAAAGAAACAATATAAGAAGAATCGGAGAGAAACAGGCAAGACAGATAAATTGGCGGCGCATAAGTACTCGTCACCTCACATATACGCCGTTCACATGATTTTCATATAGCAATTAAGACAAGGATTCTTAATCCCTCAAGTCAAAGTTAGGCACAACACTTACCTCGCTCCACATACCACTCACTGCTCAATTACTATTTTCCCCCTAGATTCCATCTCCAAATCACTCGTATCTAGCCACAATTAACTTAATAACATCAATTATTGCTAAAGAAATCAATTATAATGCATGAATTTAAATTTCTCAAACTTTTTCCCAAAAAGTCAAAGACCCCGGGCCCGCTTGGTCAAAACTCAAGGTTCGGACCAAAACTCATTCACCATTCACCCCCGAGCCCGAATATGTAATTAGTTTCAAAATCCGACCTCAATTTTCCGTCTAAATCTCAATTTTCCAAAAATTCCTAATTCTACCCAAACCCCCAATTTCTACCATGAAAATCCTATATTTTAGGTTGAAAATTCAAGAAATGTATTGGGTAATTGAAAGAAGTAGGTTAGAATTGCTTACCAAAAATTTGGGGAAGAAAATTTCTTGGAATAATCGCCTCTAGATCTATTAGTTTTGAAACTTTTGAAAAGAAATGGCAATTTCCCGTTTTTGATTATGTTTTGAATAGTTGGGTGACTATGTTCATCGCGATTGCGTGAACATTGTCGCGTTTGCGAAGAGTTATGTCCTAGAGACTTATACGATCGCGAAGCTTCCATCGCGTTCGCGAAGGCTATGCCCCCTGGCCTTCGCGTTCGCGAGTCCTTGCTCGCGTTCGCAATGAAGAGCGGTTGACCCCCTGCCCCAGGTCCCAAATGCTATGTGTTCGCGAAGGGTAAGGCCTTCATCGCCCCGTGTTCGGGACCCAGTCTCCGCATTTGCGTAGAGTAAAATTTCTCCCCAGCCTAGATCCCCTTCGCGATCGTGAGAGTGACTACGCGATCGTGAAGTACAATGTATCAGACACCAGATATATCACTCTCACACCAGATTTTCTAAGTCCAAACATCTCGTAGTCTATCCGAAACCCACCCAAGCACTCGGGGCTCTGAACCAAACATGCACACAAGTCCTAAAATATTATACGAACTTGCTCGCGCGATCAAATCGCCAAAATAACACCTAAAACTACAAATTGAACATCAAATCGAATGAAATTTTCAAGAAAGCTTTAAAACATCTATTTTCACATCCGGGCATCTGATCACGTCAAACTGACTCCGTTTCTTACCAAACATCACATAAAAGTTATAATTATTATATAAACCTGTACCGGGCTTCGAAACTAAAATACGAGGCCGGTATTAGTAATTCCAAACATCAATAGATTCTTAAAACCATTAAGTTTTTAAACACATTATTTTCAATAAAAAAATCATATCTCGAGTTAGGGACCTCGGAATTCGACTCAAAGCAAATGCGCAGGTCCTAAATTTTAATACGGACCCAACGGGATCGTCAAAATACGGGTCCGGGTCTATTTACTCAAAATATTAATCGAAGTCAACTAAAATTACTTTTAAGGCAAAAATTCTTATTTTTATCAGTTTTTAACATTAAAATCTTCCGGAGAAACACCAGGGCCGCACGCGAATCGAAAAAGGCTTAAATGAGATATTGAAGGATTCAGAACACAGGATTTAATTCTAAAATATGAGATGACCTATCGGGTCATCACAATTGTTAAATTTCTTTGTTGTCATTTATTGTCCTTACTTTCCCGTTGTTAGATTATATTACTATTCTGCATAGGTTTCTATGTCTGGTAGGTGTCTTGACCTGACCTCTTCACTACTCTACCGAGATTAGGATCGATATTTACTGGGTACCATTATGGTGTACTCATGCTACGCTTCTGCACATTCTGGACGCCAATGGGTTGACTCAAACTTTGCGGAGACTTCAAGTTATACCTGCTTGATGCCCGCGGGCTTTAGAATCATCTTCTGTTATTACCTTTACTATTGTTTATCTTCGTATCAAACAATGTTGTAATTAGAGATTCCTAGTGTATTTCTTTAGAGTTTGTGACTTAGTTTCAGCGATTATGGAAATTATATCGTTGTTGTTCCATTTCTGGTTTATTATGATAATTATCAGTTTAATTTAATATCTTAGTCGTTATTTCTGCTAAAAATCTCATTATGTATTAGGCTTACCTAGTTTTAGAGATAAGGTGTCATCACAATTTCCTAAAGTGGGATTTTAGGGTCGTGACAAAATAATAAATGCAAAATCTCTTTATAGGAAACATTTTACCCTTTTAATACGATCATTCATCATGATTTCAAATTACTCAGGTCGACAAATTTTAAACAACCAAAAAATTTCTTGAATTGTTAATTTGATATCGTTGAAGCCTCAAAAGGAATCTTGGAGCAACAGTATATTTATTTTCGATGGTTTTGAGCCGTAAAAACAGCCATTAATGCTTACATAAAGATAAATTGTCTATATCACATTTCTAGAGGTACAATCCTTCCCCAACCATATATGAATACCAGATTACTTTATGCACCAGGCGTGCCTTTTTAATATTAGTGAAGCCTTTCAAGTCAAAAATCATGTAGGTATGTTGTGTGTAGACAGTGATGGCAATGGGACAGGCGGGTGCGAGGCTAGGCGGGTTTGCTAAAACTTAAAGATCTTAAAAGCTTATGGCCCTTCTTCTTTGCTAAAATTTAACCCCTATGCAGGTGTGATAAGAAAAACGTGAAATTTGAATTGATTGTCCACAACACAATTATAAATGAAGTTAGTATTGGAAAAACTTATAAGTAGTGATGGGTGAGAGAACTCATGATTTATTGGTCAAACGACAACCTAAATGAAATCTCTAATAAAGTTTTTCATTTGTTCTAAAAAAATCACACGTTTCTAACTTGAATTTTTTTTTAAAATTTTTAAATGTCTCACTCTTAATGACATGCTAATAGAAATATAATAACATTTTTAATATCATGAGGTCAAAAATTACATTCTGATACTCCCTCCGTTCCAATTTATGTGAACATGTTTGATTGAGCACGAAATTTAAGAAAAAATAAAGACTTTTAAAATTTGTGGTCCTAAAGAAGTCAAAAAGGGGCTCAGAATATTTGTGTGGTTATAAAAGCTTCTCATTAAGGATAGAATTGTAAGTTTAAGCTAAATTGTTTCCAAATTTAAAAAGGGGTCATTCTTTTTAGAACGGACAAAGAAATAGGTTCACATAAACTGAAACGTAGAAAATACTATTTATCAAAGTTTCTTTTTTCTTTCTTAAATTTCATATTGTGACCATGCATCGCCATATAAAATAACGCAAAGCAGAAAATAATAATCGTTTAAGAGGGATAGTAGCTTTGATGTGCCAGTTCAGATTTTACTATTCTAATCATATCATTTCTTCTTGTGAGCGTGATGTAACCATTGAAGAAAAGCTTCTCCGCTGACTTCTTTGTTACTTGAAGTAGGTTACCTTTAAGCTTAAATAAAGAAGAAAAATTGAATGTACTTGTAGCTAGTTCTCCTATTTAAATTAATACTAATTAGCAGAAAAGAAAAAAAATGTACAACAAATCATCTG
Organism: Nicotiana paniculata; assembly: GCA_005239505.1. Lineage (NCBI taxonomy): Eukaryota > Viridiplantae > Streptophyta > Magnoliopsida > Solanales > Solanaceae > Nicotiana > Nicotiana paniculata. Next base: position 105,084 of record ML331942.1, read on the forward strand.
GAAAAAGAAAAAAAGTTTGAAGAGTTAATGCAGGCAGGGTGGGGCAAGCGGGTTGAAAACAGAAAAATTATGCTCGGCGGGGTGGGGCGAGGCTGGACGGATTGAAGTCTTCAGGAGCTTATGCTAGTGTGCCCCGCAATCACACTGCCCGCACTATTTGCCATCCCTACGTGGAGATTGGTAAAGTTTCTTCACTCCAGCACTGCCAAGGGGTGATTGAGATGTGAAATCAAATAAGAGACGCGTGCAAGTAAATGAATAAATCCACCAACGCACGACACATACGTCACCTCTGATTTTACATCTTTCTTGCTAAGATAGTGATGCATACACAATTAACATCCATTAGTTTAGTTTATTAAAGTCAGCCACCTCCCACCTTCCCAACCCCACAAAAGAAAAGGAGAAAAAAAAAAGAGATATGTTGGTTTCACTATTTAAAGAAGATCATACTTTTGAAAGAAAGTAATCCAGAAAAATGGTTAAATCCGATAAGAAGAAGCTAAAATCGTACTCAGTACCAAGATAAAATGATATGACTAAAAGAATAAACAACCATATACTATAAGACATTGCAAAATATGTGGTGCATCTTGTATTTTGATCTATAATATATAGGGTAAAAGAGAAATTTATTGGCCACTTAATCGAAATATAATGACGGTCTTGGGATTAGTTTTCAAATCATCAAGTTATTGTGCAATTAATCTAGATTTTAAAAGTAATTTGGAATGTTTGTATACGGTAAAAATCAAGGATACCCGATTTTACATGCTCGAAGGTATGCCTCGAGAGTGAGCCAATATCGAAGCAAGTTCGGGTTCGAAGGACATGAATACTGAGGGATCGAGGTCAGGCTAAATCGACACCGCAGTAACAGAATCACGAGATATCCCCAATCGACCACCAATCTCAACGAGAATCTCGGAACTGGTAGAACCATTAACGGTTATTGATATCATTTATGTATTTTACTTTCGAAGTCATACCTTATTTAGGATTCCTCTGCTAGATAAAAAGGAACCCTATTCACTTGTACGGATTATTATCACCATACACGAGTCATCACTTACGCTACTACTGAGAAATACAAACACTCTGTTCTTTTACTTACTCTTAATTCTTTGTTGTTCTTACTGTCCATTTTGTTCATATTGTTCGTGTTACTCTTGTTGTTCTTACTGTTCTTGGCACTTAATCTCGAGCCTAATCTAGATCGGGTCGATAACTTGTAATTACACCAGTTTGATCCATTTTAATCGTTTAATTCCTTTATTTGTTTAGGTATTTGTCAATTGGCATTAAATTAGATCACATATCTTTATAACCGCATTACAAATTTAATTGTTACTCGTATTTCGAGGTAAATAATGTTAAAATAAAAAAGAACTATTTAAAAAATCTGGTAACTATCAATATAAAAGAAGAAAAAAGCATTTTTGAAGATAATACTACATTATTTAAACAACAATAATTAGAGTCAATGTGGAATGCTTCTCATCTCGACCAAAGAATAAAATATGGAGGTAAAAAGTCAATTGCCTATGTAATCTTTGATCATAGAACTCAATGTGTGACTATATCTTAGAGCTTAAAACGTCACGCAAGCTTTGAAAGGTAACTGAAGTAGCTCCTAGTAGCCAGTAGGTTAATGTCACAACGTCCATTATAAAGAGTGAAAAAAGATAATCAACATTTCTTTTTTTGCCTTTTGTTTGAAGAAGAAACTGAAAAGAAAAGAGAAATAATATGGGGTTTTCTTCTTTAGGCATCGAGTATTTAAAATAGATAAATTTCGTTTATTTTAATTCACTCGAGTAGCCTTATTAAAGAGCAAATATACTCTCTACTAAGAAGTTCTCATAGCCAAAATTCAAAAATTCTACTAGTTAAAGATGAACGGATTCACCAGTAAAGAATGGACCTCGAGCATAATCCAGCACTAATATAATTCAAAGGATGAGGATTGCTCAAGTCATATAAAAAGGGAGGGCGGAAAATCAGAGATAGCCTAATTTATAAATGATAATTGAAAAATGATTCCGGTGTACAAGAATAAAGATGATATCCAGAATTGTAACAACTATAGGGGTATCAAGTTACTAAGTTATACCATGAAAGTTTGGGAGAGGGTGGTGGAAAGGAAGATAAGGAGGGCGGTATCTATATCGGAAAACTAGTTCGGATTCATACCGGGTCGTTCTACTACGGAAACTATCCACCTTATCAGGAGGTTGGTGGAAACATAGAGGGATAGGAAGAGGGATTTGCATATAGTGTTTATTGACCTAGAGAAGGCGCATGACAAGGTCCCCTGTGACATTCTTTGGAGTTGTCTGGAGGTGAAAGGTGTGCCGATAGCTTACATTAAGGCGATAAAGGATATGTATGAGGGAGCTATAAATCGGGTTAGGACTGTAGGAGGTGACTCAGAGCCTTTTCCGGTGGTTATGGAGTTATACCAAGGATCTGTGCTCAGCCCGTTCTTATTTGCCCTAGCGATGGACACACTGACACATCATATCCAAGGAGAGGTGTCATGGTGTATGTTGTTCGCTGATGATATAGTTCTGATTGATGAGACGCGAGAAGGCGTTAGTGGGAGACTGGAGGTATGGAGGCAGACCCTGGAGTCTAAAGGTTTCAAGTTGAGCAGGACTAAAACGGAATATGTGGAATGTAAGTTCAGCAACGTGACGGAGGGGGGGNGTTTTAAGTACATATGGTCAATTATCCAGGGAGATGAGGAGATCGACGGGGATGTTACGCACCGTATTGGGTGGGGTGGATAAAATAGAGGTTAGCGTCCGGAATCCTGTGTGACAAGAATGTGCCACAAATCAAAGGTAAGTTCTATAGAGTGGTGGTTAGACCGGACATGTATGGGGTTGAGTGTTGGTCAGTCAAGAATTCACGTATCCAGAAGATGAAAGTAGAATGAGGATGTTGAGATGGATATGTGGGCACACAAGACTGGATAAGATTAGGAATGAAGATATTCAGGAGAGGATGGGCGTGGCTCCGGTGGACGACAAGATAAGGGAAGCGCGACTTAGATGGTTCGGACACGTGCAGAGGAAAAGCCTAGATGCCCCGGTTAGGAGGTGTGGGCGATTTGCTTTGGCAGGTACGAGAAGAGTTAAAAGGCGGCCTAAGAAGTATTGGGCCGAGGTGATCAGACAGGACATGGCGCGACTTCAGATTTTTGAGGACATGGATCTTGATAGGAAGGTGTGGAGGTCGAGCATTAGGGTTGTAGGTTAAAGGGTAGTTGAGCGGTTTTCCTCTTTGTCCTAGTTTTCCTCTTTGGACCGACGAGTATGATAGTGTTTTGTCTAGCTCTGCTAGCGATTTATGTTGTGTTTCACACTTTTGCATAGTATTTGTGTTACTTCGTTCTCATTTATTTGTTGTCTCTCATGTTGCTGATATTATTTTTCGGGTTTTATTGTCACAGATCCATTGTCTCTAAGCCGGGGGTCTTCCGAAAACAGCCTCTCTACCACCTCTGAGGTAGGGGTAAGGTCTGCGTACACTCTACCCTCCCCAGACCCCACTGGTGAGATTATACTGGGTTGTTGTTGTTGTTGTTGTTGTTGTAATTGAAAAATAGCCACTGTTTAAAAAATAATCAAAATCTAGCTACTTTTACATGTAAAGATAACATTTGAACAAAAACATTCTTAAAAATCATTAAAAATTCCAACATAATATGCTGGAGTTTAAAATGAGATTACAACATATGTGCTGGAATTTGGACTTCCAACATAATATGCTGGAAGTTATACGCATGAGCTCTGTAATCCAACATATTATGCTAGAACTTTTTGTGTTTCAACTAGGGTATTTTTATCCAGATTTTATCTCCGCATAAAAGGCTATCTTTAATAACTTTGCGAATGCTGACTATTTTTTTATTATCATTCCGAAAACTGGATAGCTCATGTTACTTTCACTATAATGAGTCCAATCTATCTTCGATGTGGGATTTCATCACCCTCACACACACACGGACATGTCATCTGGAGCGTAAACAATCTATCTTAGGGCCTAACATTGGGGGCATGACTCTTATACCACGATAAGAATGGACGTCGGTACTAATTGAATCCCAAAAGCTAGCTCAAAAGGTGAAGATTGCTCAAATCATATAAAGAGTCCAACAAATTCATCCATCTCCGACGTGGGATTTTATTACTTCACACGAGTGATAATTTGGTATCATGGTGTATAATTTAGAGGTCGTTTGGTAGAGTGCATTAGAAAAAATAATACATGTATTAGCTTTGTGATTAGTATTACACTGTTTGGTACACTTTTCCAACATATGTATAACTAATACAAGCATTAGTTATACACCTTATCTGGTATATCCTATGTATAAGTAATGCATAGAAAATCATGGTAGTAGAAATACCAAGGTTATTAATGCATGCATAAACTTAGTTAAAGACATAATTACCCCTCAAATCTCTCAAAACTTATTCCAAATACTTTCCGCCATATTTTATATATTTTTATATTGTATATGTTAATTAATTATTTCCCCTTTAGCATTTTACTATGATAAAAAAAACATATTTAATACTAAGTTTGATCTTGAATTCATTCAAAGTATAAAGTGAAATTTTCTTTATTTGTTAGAGATCCACCTTATTTTTTTAATAATTGGTATTTGTATCATATGTCATAGCAATTAAAATTTTCTTCTTTTTTAACTTTAATATTTTAATTAGTTTTCTCTTTTAGTTTTGTTCTCTTGTAAAAAATAGTTGACTTTTAGAGTTGATGGCAATAAAACTGTTACAATAAAAATAGTGTACAAAATTAAAGAATGTGGATGATATTTTTGTAAATAATCAAGTTTGAAAATAATTATGAATACTTTAATACATCAAACTAACATTAAATGCTCTACTAATATACTCTATTCAATGCTTCTTATCGAAATGACCCCTAAGGCCATCTCCAACCGTCCACATTTCTTCATAATGGGGGCAACTTTTGTCATAATAGAGCTCCAACCCTCCCCATTTTTGCCCTCAAAATGGGGGATTAATAGTGTTCTTCCAAATATGGGGATACTATTCATCTCCCCATTATTATTCATGCATATTTTATTATTATTTGATTATTTAACTCTTTTAATTCATCTCTTTGTATATATCTAATTATGTTTATGTAATATCTTTATAATATTAATTTTACATCTTAACTTTGGTGTATAATTTTGATAAATTAATTCTCGTACATTTATTATTTTTATGTAAAATTGTAAGTTAATTTTATTATAAGTTATAATTATACAAAAAGTATATAATCATCTCAAGAAATGAATGGTGCAACTATAACATATTAATGTTGCTAAAATTGAAAAGTGAAAATTAAAAATATATTAAATGAAAATACATTAAAATTGAAAATACATTAAATTAAAATACATAAAAATTGAAACTACGGTAAATAGCATAATAACTTAGTAATACATTAATAGATCATTTATGGGAGAATACTAGAGGTTGAAGTTGAATATTTATGTAGTATTTCGAATGAATTTTATCGTTATGTAATATGTATTTAATTAATCTTGTATCACAATAATTTTACTTTTATTTGAATTATTAGTTAATTTATAATAATTGCTTACAAATTATATTATTTAAAAATTTTATGAAATTATTTTAATGGAAATTATAAATTAATGAAGATAAAAGATGGAATTTATTTAATGAAAAATAAAAAATAAAAAATAAAATTGAAATGAAAGATAATAATATAATATAGAAGAAGAAGAATATATAAAAGAATATTTTTTTTGGGAGAAAAAAGTGGGGAGATAGTTGAAGTAAATTATTCCCAAAATGAAAAAATCCTCGTTAAGAGGACTAAAATAGGGGTAAAGGTTGGAGATGAGGTAAAAGAAAAATTCTTGCACAAAAGTTTGGTAATGGGAGTCGGCATGCATGACCTGTATGATAGATTGATTGATGCAATACCTCATCCCAAATCTTAACTTTTACACTATTCCTTTTACAGAAGATGTGATGAAACAAAGAAAAGGCTATTGACATGATGCACAATTACTCCATTACATTCTCAGAAATCCTTTTTTTGAGTTGCGATACCACTTTTTTCTTTTTTCTTTTTTTGAAAATTAGGGCTATGTAAAGGGAAATACAAACACCGTTGACTCTACTTAATAGTCAACTAATGACTAATTTCGGGTGTATGTGGCTATATTTTTTAGTCGGTTATAAAAACAATGACTTATTTCTAAAATGAAAATAATTTATTTTATTTTATTTTTAACGACAAACGTTTATCATCACAAATGTTTCGATATATTTAAGACGGACAAGTTTCAAAAGTCTTATAGTCACACAAATATTATAGTAATACCTTTTCCGGGAGAGCTAATGCTTGTTGGGTATTTTGGTTTGACACTGCTTTACACCCCAAAAAAAGAAGAAGGGAGTTACGTCTGAGTTAAAAATATATTTAAGACTACAAACTTAAAAAATATTTATCTATTTCTTAAATTTCTTGATTAATCAATCATAATTATATAAAACAAAACGAATTGAGTACTTTGCTGCAACAAGAAAACTAGATTGAACGGAATTAACTATATGACAAAGTATTCTCTCAGGTCCACAATAAGTGACTAATTTGTTTTTTTTATTTTGGTCTAAAATAAGTGTCCATTTATATAATCAAGAAAGAATTCAACTTGTTTTTATAAAATTAACTTTTATGTATATATCCCTAAAAAGTTTTCTTACTCCTCACATTAAATATTTAATTAAGAGTAGTTTAGTTATACTAGGTATTTTTGTATAGAATTTAGTATTTTCTCAACGAGTGTGTCAAAAGCAAATTAGTCGCTTATCGTTGATCGGGGAAGTATTTCCTAATAAATATTTTAAGAAAAGAACATAGTAGTAATTTACATGATAATAATAATAAAGAATTTACTAGACAGGCTGGTTCATTCCTTCACTCAATTTATTAATGTCTTGATTCACTTTCTTTCCCTACACAATGATACCTTGCAGTGGACAAAGTCTTTCATTTTCCATCACTCTTCCCCTTTTGCAATAACTACTGTTTCTTGAAAAGATAACGTAAAGTGGACGTCTTCATCCTTTAATTCCTCTTTCATTGCTCCAAAAAGTCATATTACAACCTCAAAAAAAAAAAAAAAACCTACACTTTATAGTTCATTTCAATTTCCTATACCTCAAACATATTATCTGTCACTTTCTTTTCCTCTCTTTTTAAAGAAAGCCAGTATTTTCATAGCAGAATCAAGAATTGAGAGCCATGAAAGAGAGAGGCAAAGCTGCTGTTGAAACTGATAATAACTTCTCAGATTTCAACTATTCTGTTTCATCAGATATGCCATGTAAGAAACACCCTTCTTCTTCTTCTATTGGAATTTGTGCTTTTTGCCTTAAGGAAAAACTAGTTAACTTAGTTTGCTCAGAATGTGGTGAGCAGCGACTCTCTTCTTGTTCTTGCTCAGATCATTCCTCTTCATCTAATAATCGAAAATCATGCACTGCTGAAGTTGGCAGTGTTGGTAGGATTTCATTTTTATTGGAAAATGACAAAACTGATCAAACTCCACAACAATCAGAACCAAAGAAACAGACAACCAAAAGGGAGAAAACAGAACAAGTAATTTTCTTAAGGAGAAGCAGCAGCAGTTGTGTAGAGATCAAGAAAAACAGCAATGGATTCTGGAAAATTAAGAGGCTTTTTAGGAAGAAAAAGAAAAAGGGTTGTGAGAATGGTAACAATGAGTTGGATGAAAGCAGTGAGATTTGGGTGTCTGATGCTTTAGCAGTATCAAGATCAAGATCAGTGTGCAGTTTAAGAGGTGGTGGATTTAATGATACAGATGAAGGCAGTGATTACAGATTCTCAAGTGCTAAAATATCTGATGTTACTGGTGGTATATTAATGGATTCTGATGAGCCAAGAAAAAGTGGATTTAAGGCGGGTACATTAGATAGTGTTGTTCCAAATAGGAGTATATTTCCAGTTAAAGAAAGTGATTTGGATGATTCAGCTTTTATTGATTTAAAATTGGATTTATCATCAGAGTCTAAACAAGATTTTCCTGCTGCTATGAGGCTAAGTAATGGTTCAGATAATGGCTATGGATTTGTCCATTCTATTGGTAATTTGAGAGGTGGGAATGGTGTTTTTACACACACTGGTTCATGTAGGATGTCAGTGAATGAATTTGATAGAGGGATTAAAAGAAGTGGCAAAGGAAACAAAGTGTGGAAATGGATTTTCAAGCAAAGTTCTGGAAGGAAGAGTACAAGTAACAGAGATAATGAAAATGATATTCTAAAGTCTTGAATTACTCCTATAAAATACTTAAAGAAATATTTGTAATGTTCTCTTTTTTTTTTTTTTTTTTTTTTTTTTTTTTTTTTTTTTGTTGATATGAATATTTCTAGCTGGTTTTAGAGTCACTTTGAACAGTAAATATAAAGTTTTATGTTTCTGCTTTGAATTATTTTACTTTCCTTCTTATCTTCTGTACCATTTGCTCAACACACTAGTGGTGGATTAAAAACAAAAGATGGAAAATAAATGGATCTTTTTATTATTATTATTATTCATGGTTTCCCTTCTTTTTTTGATTATCTTGATTATACATTATGTAGTGGTCAATGAGAAATGAGAAGCTAAATGATATTTAAAATTAGATCTAATTTAAAGCATAAAGAATTTCATTATTTCTATATTTTTGGACATAAAAGAAAAAAGAAGAAGCACAAATGGCACAAACATATATATATATATATATATGAGTATGGTCTTCAAATATGTTGTCATTTTAAAAAGAAAAAATAGAAACAAGGATTTGAGCCTTAGTAATGGTTAGAAACAGATGTAAAGGAAGTTCTTAATGTTAGTTATGAATGTTTAATGAAAGCTTCTAATATTTATATGTTGAGCGTTCCTAATATCATCTTATACCATTCAATTTGACTTGTGTAATTGTTTTTCTATTTATTTCCATCATTGTTACTATCAGATGTCTAGAATATTTTTTTCATAATATATAATTATTGAAAAGTGAATTAACTTTTTTTTTAAAACTCTTTTGTTAAAGTCGATTACTCCAACCACTTTTAGCAACTCATAAAAATGGACTTTAGTTAGATTCAGACTAGGAGTTCAAATGGGATAGAAGGAAGAAGAATTAGGGTCAAATCAATGTAATTTTAGAACGCATGGGCTTACCCACAATGGACTGGTGGTCCATATCTGTACGGTAAACCAGTAGAAAGCCCAATATAATCCTTCCATATCTATGTCAATTCATAGAGCTTTCAGAGTCATTTGTTTTCTAGAGGGAAAAGTAAAGAAATGTCCAATTTAAACTCAAACTTACCATCCTCTAGCCCAAAATTAGAGATTTACCAAAACTAGCCAAAAATTAGGCGAAGAAGGATTCTTCCATCCGAGAAGCGTATCAATTTCACAGATGCCTACTTTCGGTAAATTACGGCCTTCTCTCCTAAAAAATTCTCAGAAGCAACTCCAAATTTCACCCAAAAATCGATCAATTCCACTTTAGAAGCAACAATCTCCTTTCGCGATTTCTCGGTACATACAACTTTGATGAAGGAACTACAAACTACAAACTACAATCAAAATCAATCAAGGAATTAATGAGTTTTGACCTAATTTCAGCTACTTCAATGGAAAATTTACCAGTTTTTATTCAATATGGTGGCCGATGGAATGTTGACAACAGTTTTGTGCATTGCAATATGCTGTAATAGTTACTCCAAATATAAGTTTTGAAGATTTTGTTGACTTGATTTTGATACAGCTTATGATAGATACTTCATTGAATGTTATTAAAATCAAATACACTATCCAAAACGGTTCTCCGCCAATAGTGATACACAATAATATGGGTTTATGTGTATATCTTGAGCAGCAAAAAAGCTCGTAATTTACAATGCATTCCCTTTGTATAACATTGATTGAAAAAGATATGGATATGATCTGTTACAATTCAAATTCTACTGTGATTTTCTCAGAATGTGAATAAAGCTCAGATATACAGAGGAGATACAATGGCGATACAATTAATATCATTGAGTTTGGGGATGGAAATGACTGTCAGGATACACAATCTGATGAAAATACAATAATAACTGACCTTCAACACATAGATGTAGAAGAAGGTCAAATTTATTAAGACAAGGCTATGATAGTCAAATTCATGAAGCACTTGGCGGTAAAGAAAAAATTCTGCTTTAAGTTGCATAGATCAAGTGAAAGCAGGTACCAAAATATTTACTGTATAATTATGTATCTCAATGTATATCCTGGTAGATGTTAGAAGTTTATGCAGGAAATAAGTTGTTGCTTGTAAGTTTGTTGTTGTATACTTTTATATTGTGGATGTGTTGTCGTTGTATTTTTCATCTCGTATTATGGATGGCAGTGTGTATTACTATATACCATTGTATTTCATGTCGCTCTGTTTATTGATAGAAAAGTTTACATCCTTGTCGTAGGTATTGCCTAGTATACATCCACAACAATTGCGATTGGTGTTTTAAGTCATCGAGCCCGAAAACAGCAAAACTTTTCAAGGTTAGAAATTTCAGTAAACTGCACTCATGCCCGCTGAAAGACAGATCTTATGCACAACGTCAAGCTACTTCAAAACTCATCAGTAGCCTTCCGATAGACAAGTACAAGGACCCAAAAATAATATACACTCCTAATGGCATAATTGGAGACATGAACAAGAAATATGGTATTCAGACTTATATGCAAGCATGGAGATCGAAGGAATATGCAGTTCAACTACTGAGAGGTAACCCGAGCGAAACGAAAAGCTTCCAAGCTACTTTTATATGGTATATCTTACAAATCCTATGTTGGCGGTAAGTTTGAAAATAACATAGGAAGACCTGTATGTATGCTTTCGTTGCTCTATATCCGTCTATAAAGGATGACAGTATTGCAAACCAGTTATTGTTGTAGATAGAACCTTTCTTAAATCGACATACATAACATTATTGATAGCATCCACACAAGATTAAACTGGTAAAAATAAGAATAATAATGTAAATATATATATATATATATATATATATATATATATATATATATATATATATATATATATATATATNTTATTAGGTAGTATCCTACCACTCGCATATGCCATAGTAGATTTAGAGAATAATGCTTCCTGGGAGTGATTTTTCACAAGGTTCAAGGATGCATTTGGGGAAAGGGAGGGAATATGCATAGTCTCGTGCATGCACGAAGGCATTGAAAATGCAGCGGCAACATTGTATCCACAAGTACCTCACTGTGTCTGCATATGGCATCTATGGATTAAAGTAAAAAAAATTACAAGAAGAACCATTTGCAGCTCAACGACATATTCTTTGCTATGGCCAAAGAACACACAGTTGAGAAGTTTGATTACCACATGGTAGAGATAAAGAGAATTGATAAGAGGGTCAAATATTACTTAATCAATATTGGGTATGAATGATGGTCCAGAGCACATTCCACTGCCAACATAACATTGAAAATGACTTCAAACAATATGGATTCGATCAATGCAGCGCTTAAGGCTGCTAGGGAACTCACAATACTATCTTTGCTGGAGTACATAAGGCAATTGATCGGACGACGAAACGTTACAAACAAAAAGAATGCAATAGAGCCATTTACTGATCTTGGGAAAAATATGATACAATGCTGATGGACAATCTCGAATTGTCACATCGAATGAAGGTATGAATAGAATCCTTTATGTAATTCTGTTAAACCAATGTCCACCTGCACGGCACAGGAAGACCAAATTGATTAAAGCTAACATTTTTTAATATTCATTGTTCGCGCAAAAGCAATATTATAGTGTTCAAGTAATGGAAAGTCTTATCTCTGTTACCCGAGGCATCAAGCTTTTTGTTTTTTTCAAAGCTGATTGGTCTACCTCCTTTCTCTGTTTCTTCTGGGGCATGCGAGAAATTAGTCATTACTTAAGCAAATCGTTCAACTTTTAGGCGACTACGGGCATGTGTATAAGGCTTTCAATTTAATGTAGCATTTATGCCTACCCCACTACTGAAAGATTGCTTGGTTTGACATGATATTAAGCTCCTTTGAATCAAGCTCTCCGGTATATATATTTTGAGGGCATCTTCTTTGTCATTACTAACGATAGTTAATAAATTTTGTAGGTGACCTTCGACGAGTTACTTATATTCATTACTTGACAAAGGTAAGCAAAGAATGGTGTTCCTAAAAGATCGAATTTGCAGCCGTAGAAGGCTTCAGTTGGATGAGATGCCATGTGCACTTTCTTGGGCAGTATTAAAATACAAATACATAGATCACATTGATTATTGCTCACTGTATTACACCGGGAAGTACCTATTGAAGACCTATGAAATTTCAATTTATCTGGTTCCTGATGAAAGCACATGAAAAATTCCTGCAGAAGTTATAGATGAAAATGTATTGCCACCAGACATGACTAAATCAATAGGAAGGCCAAGGAAGGGGAGGTGCAAGCCAGTATTTGAAAGAGAACGAAAAAGGTCGATTTCATGTAGACAATGTATAGAAGAAGGTCACAACAGAAAAACTTGTAGAAATAATCCAAAGAGAGGATGAAATATGTCAAACTTAGAATTACTTGTTTTTTACTTTACTGAATATCATATAGATTTAGAAGAATCTAATATATCAAGAACTGTATCAATGCTGAATGTCAATTGAATTTTAGATATAAATAAATATTTGATCTATCATTTAAAAGCGTGTAGGAAGTGTATTTTTTAAATTAAACATTTGTTTGATTAAAAAGGAAGTCGTATCAGCTATGTATCATATTTGTATCATCTATGTATCTCTTATGTATCATGTATGTATCTCTATGTATGGGGTCTTACTCATGTCTGTTTGTATAATAACAAAGCTAACTAACAGAAAACAGTTGTCGCATCTAGTAAACTATGCAAATAGTTTTAGAAATTTTCATATAAGAGTGTGGCTTCATCAATATAGATTTGGAAACCAAACAAACTGCAGAACTCATTATGAAGAAACTAATTGTGCAGCAATCCAAAATAATTGTATCATCTATATATATATACATAGATACATACATACATGTATGTAAATGGAAGAAATAGTGTACCATAAACTACTATATATTTTTCATATTTTCAATTCACAACACAAAACAAAGGGAGAAAATACAAAAATAAACTAAACTGCAATACTCCAATATTGCACTTGTCATGACACAATTTCCCCTCCATTGGGTATCATGATGGTACCTAGTCTTAAGGACTAGGTAAGTCTTTTATTAATAAACATCAGTCATAATATAAGAATCATTTAAGTGCTTTTTGAAATAAGTCTCTACACATTACACATCTTCCCAAAACCTGGTAAGTACAAGTCATAAGCTTTACAGAATTTACCCTATAATTCCTAAATGCCATTGTGCTGGAATATATACAATAGTGTATAACCAAAAATAAGACGGTGACTCCGAAACCCGCGAACGCTAGAGCGGTTGTACCTGGAGTCTCCACAACAGCAACATCGTTGCTAACTATCGATCGACCGGCTATGCAAAACCTGGAATCTGCATAAAAATATGCAGAAGTGTAGTATGAGCACCACAACAGTGCCCAGTAAGTATCAATACTAACCTCGGTGAAGTAGTGACGAGGACTAGTCAAGACACCTACTGGTCTAAGAAACTGAACAAGTGTAGATATAGAAATGACGGAAAAACAATATACACAAAAATGCTATGCCCTATGGTTAACAATATAGTAAATTCGATAAGGGAGGGAAAACAACAAGTATCAGCGGGGAAAACATGAATAACACAAAAGGGGTGAATAGAACACAAACTAAATATGGAATGTAACTACACAGCAAGGACAAATAATGACTCAATAACTTCCAGCACTTCTACATCAAGTTCGTAGTTATCTCCACGAGTTTCGAACCTCAGACAAATCACCATTTACAGGTCCCAAGATCCGAACCCTAACACTTGGCATCTTGTGCCCTCATTCAAGTAATAACTGCACGGACAACTTACATGCCAATTGGGGTCATTTCCACACATATGTTAAGTACAACAAGAGTATCTATACTCAACAACAACAAGGAACCCTTAATCCGATAATAGTGCTTACTTGCGTGTATACTTGTGCAGGTGTCCTAACATGATTCAACAACCAATAAGCATAAGGAAAGAAAAAGGGCGATACGTACATTGTTTTCTCACAATTTCCACACGAACAAACTCACATAGTAAGTGTACCATTACACAATATCAACAACAGAGAATGCCCCAAGGACAATACAAGTATCACAAAAAAAATTCCTTGACATAGCCCACCTTGTCTCGCCACGTGTGCAATAGTAAAGTATATGCCTGCCTTGTTTCGCCACACGTGCATGAACATGTTCCCACCTTGTCCCGCCACATGCACAACCCTCAATCTCATATCCCGCTTTATCATGCTGCATGTGCAATATCAATAGTAAACACGGAATGACAGAAACCTTGTGCAAATCCCAATATCAACAACCGCACGGCAGAAACCTCGTGCATCACCAGTACAACAACAACAATGGAAACAGTTCAAGATATAATAAATACATCAACTCAAGAACCTTCAATCACAAGATAGGAAAAACTAGTTCACGATAAATAAACATAATGAGGAAAGCTAGGGATATTAAGAACCGCTCAACAAGGAAGGAAACTAGCATGTAACGGTGGTACCTAAAAGCACGGGTTAACAATAGGAAATCAACACGTATCCGATAACTCTATGTACATGCAAGTCAACTAAGGTATAGTCTATCCAAACTTCCTTTAAGGTCGGCAGTTTCAAAGAGTATTCAACAATTTCATCTAAGGACAAGCAACATGGAAATAATCATAACCTCAGTTAAGACCAAACACTTATAGAATGAGATGAAGATAATTATAATTAGGGATAAGCGGTTAAGAAGACATAACATGACAGTAAAAGGAAATTAAATCTTCATATAAGTCGATTAGGGGTCAAATAGGTAATAGGAGTAAATCCAAAAGTAAGAAATCCTGCATTAAGCAAGTAAAAATGAAACTAGAAATTAGAAAATCAATCATGTCAAGAACAATTCATACTCGGCGAATATAAGGACTTAGGATTCCTAAAGGGTCAACTTTCAACAATTAAGTCCGAGCACGCACTCATCACCTCGCGTGCACGGACTACAATCAACATAGAAGACTCAAATCCTAAGGGGTAATTCTCCCACCCAAGGTTAGGCAAGATACTTACCTCAAAGACGACAACCTGGTACTCTAAAATGGACTTCTCGGGTGAAAAGGACTCCGGACGATTCAAATCCAACTAGAAAAACTTCAAAACACACATAAAACTTATAAGGAACTATTCCAGATAATAAAGTTTCGATCTTTCCAAAAATTTAAAAATCGATCCAAAAGTCGACCCCTGGGCCCGCACCTCGGAACCCGATAAATTTTATAAAATCCGAACACCCATTCCAAAAGAGTTCAACCATACAAAAATTACCAAATTCAATACAATTTCGCCCCTCAAATCAAGAAATTTCGGTTTTGTGAATTTCTTCAAAACCCAACATTTTCCCCAACTAAAAACACAATTTAAATGATAAAATCAAAGACTAAATCATGGAATATATTTAATTCTAGGTGAAGAACACTTACCCAATCGAATTTCTTTAAAAAATCACAAAGAATCGCTCAAAACCGAGCTCTACAAGTCAAAATATGGTGAAAATAGTGGAACCCTCGATTTTGGAATATATTCTGTCTGCCCAGATTTTTGTGCATCGCGATCTCGAGTGAAGAGATGCAATCGCGTAGAAGAAAATTGTTGCTGGTCCAATATGTTCTACGCGATCGCGGAAGGGCTTATGCGATCGCGTATAAGGGAGTAGGCAGACTTATGCGATAACGTAAAGATCCACGAGAACGCGATGGACAAACGGGCAGGGGCTTATGCGATCGTGTAGTTAGTTATGCGAACACAAAGAAGAAATAACCAACAACCCCCAGCCCCTAATTCTACTACATGAACACGAGTGAGGGAATGCAAAAACTAAGAGGAAGAAAACAGACCTTCGCGATTGCGTCTATACCTATGAGATCGCATAGAAAGAAACACTAGAAGACATAACAACAATTCAAAAATAGGGAGAAATGATTCGAAGCCCACCCGAAACACACCCGAGGACCCCCCAAGACCCCTTCTAAACAAACAGACAAATCATATAACCCAACACGGACTCGCTCGAGGTCTCGAATCACATCAGACAACACTGAAACGATGAATCACACCATAGATCGAACTTTTGAACTTTCAAATCTTCAAACTTCTAAACTCGTGCCGAAACCTATCAATTCTACCCGGAATGACGCCAAATTTTGCAGACAAGTCCCAATTGACATTCAGAAGCTACTCCAACTCTCAGAATCACATTCCGACCCCGATATCCCAAAAAGTCAACTGTGGTCAAACTTTTCCATTTCACAAAATTCAAATTTTCCAACTTTCACCGAATTGCCTCAAATTTCTCTACGGACCTCCAAATCTAATTCCGGACGCGTAAGTCCAAAATCACCATACGGATCTGTTGACATTACCCAAAACTCATTCCGGAGCCGTTTACACATAAGTTAAAATTCTGGTCAAATTCCACCGCTTAAGCTTCCAAAACTAAAGTCCTTCTTCCAATTCGACCCCGGATCATCTGATAACTGAATCCAACCATGCACGCAGGTCGATATACACAATGTGAAGATGTTCAAAATCTTATGCCATGAACAGAGTTTAAATTCTCAAAATGACCGGTCGGGTCTTTACAACACTAAAACTCATTAAACCTTTATAACATAATAGACATCTCATTTGCCTTACAAATATTTAAAGTATTCATAAAATTCAAACACAAATAAATATGATCCGTCTTACAACAATTACAAAATAACAGAACATAATACAAGACGAAATTATCGAGTTCATCCACAAAGGTAACTACTTCTTCCGCTTCCACGACTTGTTCTGTCTGCTAATAATCTCATCATCACTTTGTGCGTTCAGTTGCATCTTCTTTCTAGCATAATCTCACAAGAGAGCACCAAATTTGCGTCGTTGTGCATAGGCGTTGAATTTTTAGGAGGCGTCATGCCCTCAATGAAATACTCGGCAGATGATGCCGCAAATATACCGCGATCACTACAAAAATGAAAATAACAACAATTATCAAGTTTCAGAATCTAAAAAAAATAGATTGTGTATAAATAAATACATACGCTTCTACTTGTTGAGGTAGTCCTTCAACCAGTTTTACATCAAATGAATCAATCAATTCTTTTGATTTGTAAATACCAGTGTGCCAATTGATATCTTTTTCGTTTAAATAGAAATGCGTGTGCACGAAAAAATGGGGCAGCAATATAGAATTATTGTACATTGCATTATAAACTTTGGCTTGATGAGCAACTCCACCTCGCATAGAGTCATACACATAAATGCACACATCCTTGAAGGACATCACATCCATTATCCAATGCCATTGTCCACAATATTAATTGGCATTAAGACGTGCTCCACAGTGTGCCATGGAATATTGGCATCCAAGACATACCCATGAATATACCCCGTAATGACATGTTTCGGATTGCACATTTCACTATCTACGCATGTATCAATAAACTCCTGCCACAACTCACTAATTTTCTCGTCGAAGTACCAATCTATAGTGGTGAATCGTAGAGGTAGGTCTCTGTCATACTTCCCCTTCTTTCTGAAATAATAGAACAAAACATCAATGTAGAATCAAAAAATAACAAATAATTATTCACTGTAATAATATAAAATAGGTAACTAAATCTAAAATTTAAAAACTGTAAAAGTAATTTCTTACGTACCAAATCATCCAAAGGCTGACCATTATATGCCAAAGCGTGAAACCATTTTTTTATCTTCAACATGATATACACCAAGATCATAAGCGGGCTTCAATTCAATAACATGGTTCGGGTAAATTATATTCCTAGTAACAAATATACACAAAAGAGATAAAATGATTTGATATGAAATAATACTACAAATGACAATATATTAAAATATAAAACTGAACAAAAATCAGAAGTTGAAAACATACTTCTTTCTGAACTTCCCTTCTTTGGCCCACGCGATTCAACAAAGAGCTGTTGATGCCATTTCCGATTTTGCGTTGAAAAGGATGCTTAACAACATAAATTTGCCTTTTTTTTTTCTTTCGCTGCAACAACACGACAACTATATCCTGAGTCAAATACGGTAATGAACGAAGACCATACGACCTTTGCAGGACATCTCTTTATTTTTTCCATTTTCGGTGAAACTTCATGAAGTAATTCATGCTGGTATGTAACAATCTGAGATTCGGGAACCTCTTTCTCAGATTGTTCCTTCATCTCCTCTGTCGCCTCATCAAAACTTGATGTCACACCAACTCGATAGTTTGAGATTCGGGAACCTTTTCTTTCTCAGATTTTGCCTCCATCTCCCTTGCCGCCTCATCGCTGTATCACCAATAGCGCCAACATGTGCTATATGTGGTGTGAAAGTTACTTTAGCAATGAACATGATAGAGACACCACCAGAAGGTTCTTCCATGATATTGACACCTAACTAATTTGCTTCATCGAGCATAACGTTATTAGGATGATGCGCACTGGTATCTCCTTAAGAATGTGAAAAAGCATTGCCTTCACTTCCATCGATCTATCTTTATTTTAACAAAGAATTGAATTATTAAATAACAAAGAAAAGAAAAAGAAAAAAGGCAGAATGTACAACTAAACACACCTTACAACCATCCATGTCAAAATCTTCATTGCCACCAAACTGCAGATTCCTTAGAAAATTATTATTGTCTTGACGACCACTGGTGTCTTTCTCTGGATGTAAACCATATTTGTCTTTGCTTGCACCAAGCTATTTTTGTTTTAAAAAAAGATACAGTAAATTAACTAAAAAAATAAAAGGAAATGCACAATGTAAAAGAAACACATAATTTGGAATTTATCAACTCAAAGACTTCCTTGAATTTATCAGAAACATATTTTATGAAGGACTTTAACTGCTTATGGAGCTACAAAAGGAAACAATAAAAAAATAATAGACTTTGAATATACATTTTTAACTAAACTTTCATGAAAAAAATATATAAAAGACCAATAAAAAAATGTTTAATATCAACCTTCAACTTCTGCAACTCAAGATCATAATCAACAGGTTGGTGGTACAGACTCCCTAATCTGTTTCGGGGGTGCCGTGACTAAATCACCGCTATCATCAATAGGAAGTTTTCCCTTGTTACGTGATATCAAATATTTCTGACACTCATCATTAACTTCAACAGACAAAGTAAATATCCTTAGCTCTTCAGTTGTAGGAGAAATATTTTTAAACTGGAAATGTAACAAAAAGTGGTTCAGTCCTACATGTATCAAAAATGTATAAAAATTGTATATTTGATGTATCACAATGAATTACTGTAATGACCCGACCAGTCGTTTTTAGTATTTGCAATTCGCTCAGTAGTTTGGGGGTACGAGTAACTCCGTATGATCTAGGACTTGTGTGCAAAATTTTAGTTCATATCGAGTTCATTTGATATGTTTCGACGTGAGTTTTTAGAAGTCAAAAGTTTGAAAGTTCATAAGTTTGATTTGAGGTGCGTTTTGTCGTTTCGATGTTGTTATGCATGATTTTGAGACCTCGAGTTGGTACGTATTATGTTATGAGACTTGTTGATATGTTCGTACGGGGTCCCGAGGGGTGAGTTTCAGATAGGTTTGGGCTGTGTTGCGCTCGTTTTTCTTATGTTTCGACGTCATTTTTCAAGCATAAATTGTACCATTAAAAAGTTTCAATTTTTGTTTTGATTGAAGCATTAGATTCGCATCATAATTGCAAAGCCATAGCATAACGAATTGTCAAATTTGGACATCGTATGAAGATTTTATGGTCATTTTACTAAGAATTGGGCCGTAAGATTTTTTCAGATTACTTACGAAATTGCCACTTTCGTATTAAAAAATCTACACTATTTTCAAATATTAAAACCAACATATCTCCTTCATTTTAAGGTCAAATGGAGTGATTCAGAAGCCTAGCTTGTTAGAAATTTCACAAGGAATCCATTGAAGGCATTAAAAGCGAGTTTTGGGATTGTTTAGAATGCAAAACGAGGCAGAACAACTTGACAAAAATACTTAATATCGAATGTTTGTTCATTTGGTCATATTTTGAGTTGGAGAGCTCGGATTTGAACAATTTTTGGAGGCAATTTTCACCATATGGATTGGTGTAAGTGTTCTATATTCAATTTTGGTTATATTTCATAAATCCATCTTCGTTTTGGTATTTGATGGATGATTTCAAAGTGAAATTTGAAAGTTTTGTCTAAAATTTTATAAAGTGATTTTTTGAGTTTTTAATATGAATTCCAAGTCGTATTTGAGTGAAACTAGTATGGTTGGACTCGTAATTGAATGGGTTATCGGATTTTGTGAGTTTTGTTGGGTTCCGAGGTGCTGTCCCGGGTTTGACTTTTTGGTCGATTTTGGGATTTTGATTAAAGATTCGACCTTTATCGATTGAGTTTGTTTCCTTTGGCATTATTTGATGTATTTGAGTTGCTTTTGGCTAGTTTCGAGTTGTTTGGAGGTCGGGATGCGTGGGATGGAATTTTTGGAGCATTGTTTGGCTTGCTGGGTATTGGATTTGGCTCGTTCGAGGTAAGTAACACTTCTTAACTTGGTGTTGGCAATATGAAACGCCCATTTATGTATTATGTGATTGATGTAGAGGTGACGTGCATGCTAGGTGACGGGCGTGTGGGTGTGCATCGTGTAAATTATGATTTAGTTTATTTCATGACACTGTGTAGTTGTCTTATCTGAACATTTCTACTGTACTCCTTGTATTAGAGCACCTGACTGTAATTGATTCTACAAATAATGTTTAGGCTATATGATGGTACTAGTGGGACCCATAGTGGTCGTTCTTTGTTATTGAGTCATTTGCTTAATTTTGGTTATGTACTTAGTCGCATTCATCAATACATATCATATCTCAGTCTCTATTATTGTTTTTATCACATCTCATATCATTGATTTGGGCTACTCAACATGAGTGTTGTGAGCCGAGAGACTAGAGAGATTGATGACTGAGTGAGGCCGAGGGCCTGATCTTGAGGATATTGATACTATAACACGTGAGTTGTTCGTGCAGCACGTGAGTTATCCGTGCGGATCTGGATTTTGATACTATAGGGCGTGAGTTGTCCGTGCATTACATAAGTTGTTCATGCTGATCCATATTTTGATACTATGTCATGTGAGTTGTCCGTGAAGATCTAGATATTGATACTATAGCACGTGAGTTATCCGTGCAACACATGAGTTGTCCATGAGGATTATAGTGCTTGGTATGAAGGAGCCCCTCCGGAGTCTGTAGACCCCTAGTGAGCGCAATTGTTAGTAGTTATTATGCTTGGGCTAGATCTGCCATGATCAGTAATGAGTGACTGAGTGTGTTGAGTGATTGAGCGTGATGAGTGGAAAGTATGAGACAGTGAGATTGAGTACTCTTAGAGTGTGAATACATGGGTTCATCTCTGAGATGCATTGCATTTGACATGCGTACTTGAGATACATGCATAGAGATGCATTTCCTTCTGCTACTTGGTTTTTTTGGGTGACATTCGTGATTTCACCTATATATTGACCTGTAGGCATAGAGATGTATTTTCCTTATGCTATCTAAAAATGAGACATCTTAAGTATTGTTGAAAGGTTTATTGAAAAAAATCACAGTTTTCAAACTTACTCTTATTTTTGGTGATTTCGGTAAAAGATTTGGGTTTTCACTGATATACTTGAAAGGCAGGCCTATTTTTCTGGAACAGTGAACAATCTGAGCATTTTACCTCTAAGTGAGCTCTTTTATTTTGGCTATTGGTGTTGGACCCGATCGATGTTCTAGCTCGTCACTACTTTCCACCTAAGATTAGGTTTGTTACTTATTGAGTACATGGATCGATTGTACTCATACTACACTTCTGCACCTTGCGTGTGGATGTTGGATGCTGACGTTGCTGTGTTCCGCGGGAGCTGGATTTGAAGATGTACCTACGTTCCGGCCATATCTGCCTCTTTTTTAGGTTAGCTATAGACTTATGAAAGATCTGTTCATGTATATTTGAAACAGATGATATACTTCATTTCATACTAGTTTTCTAAATTCTAATCTTAGAAGCTCATGATTTGTACTACCAGTCCTTGGGAAATGTATAAGATCCAAATATCTTTCTTTTACTTATTTGTCTTATTAACTTTTATTGGAATCAGTTAGTTGTTAATTGGATTATGTAGCGGGTTGGGTTAGGTTCCATCATGACTAGTTAGATTTTGGGTCGTGACAAGTTGGTATCAGAGCTCTAGGTTCATAGGTTCGACAAGTCAGGAGCAAGTGTCTAGTATATTCTTGCAGATCAGTATGATGATGTCCATACCTATCTTTGAGAGGCTACAGGGCATTTAGGATAAACTTCCCATCTTTCTTTATTTATCGTGC
This sequence comes from Nicotiana paniculata, assembly GCA_005239505.1. Lineage (NCBI taxonomy): Eukaryota > Viridiplantae > Streptophyta > Magnoliopsida > Solanales > Solanaceae > Nicotiana > Nicotiana paniculata. The sequence goes on from ML331942.1 coordinate 127,799, forward strand.
GACATTGATTTAGCTTGAAGCGTAACTCTTTGAATTCCTTCAACGCATTCGTATGCACATGTGAGCGCTCGGTATCAGTCGTACGCCGGCGGCTTATGATTCCATGGATGAGGTGCGAGATGTGATTTTTGTGTGCTAATGATGGGCTAGTCTGGAGGACTTTAGAGCGGGTTTTGTCTATAGTTTGAGCATGGGGATTTTAGTTGTGTAAGCACGTGCTTTGGACTTATAAGTCGGGTAGTGTCCCTATTAGTGGAATTGGTGGCTCGATGAGTGGTTGGATGGCTATATGATGAGTATGATATGACACACGGGATGCGTTCAGGTGGATTGAATGTGGAGAGAAGAGTTTGCTTGAGATGTAAAAAATACTTGAGTTATGAGTGTATTGGAGGATCTTGCATGTTGTTTAACTTTGGAATGAACTAGGTTCTCATGCCTTGTTGGTGTGTTCAGACTCAGAAGATTAAGTGATGGCGTAGTAGTTGTGGCTGCAAAAGGGTATAAAGAGATATCAGTATGAGTCTAAGCTGGCGGGTTATAACCTGTGAGGTAATCTACGGATGTGTGATCCTTATGATATTGTGTGGAGGCTTCCTTTTCTACTAGTGGGTTATATTTGTGTGATCTGAGTTTGGATCGGTGGTGATAGTTTCCTTGACTGTTACGAGGATGAATGCGAGATTTGCTGATGATTTGAGGTATTAGATGGTTTGAGTTACATGAGCTTATGAAGGATGAGTTGAACTTCGATGCGGGATTATGGCAGTAATAGAGTATGGGTATTTATCGAGTGTTTTGTTCTATGGATTTGAGCCAAGTGGGGGAGTTTTCTATCGACGATTTGATTGCATGGTTATGTGTTGTACTGGTTTCGATTTGAGGCATATTTGTGAATCAGATATGACTTGTAGAGACTAAGATCGAGGGTGACTCGAGTAAAGGAATTTCCGGATACGGGTTATGTTACACTTTTATGGGTACATATGAATATAGAATGATTGAGTTGTTATTGTGAAAGATGTAGTGCACATGGAGTAGGACCTTGCTCGGTCGCGTTAAGGCGGGGTTACTTCTTTAGGTGTTGTTGTGCTAATGGGTGTTGATACCCAATTTTTTCTCTCATATTTTTAAATATACATATATACTTTTAAAATAGCACATATGCATCATCATTTGATTTGTAAACACATACAAGATTTTTTCCTAATTTTCAATAATTTTAAAAGATTTTTAAATCAATTTATTATTTTATTATATAATACTCATTAATTGCATCACAAATTATTTTATAATGATTTTATCATATAATTTCACCATTTATACCCACATTTTGTTTTAAATATTTTTAATATATTTGGCATAATTGCATTCACATTTTTAAGGCCAAAATTGCACATTTGCAATAATAGCCTATGTGTACCTATAATTATTTTAATTATGCCAAAATAATCATTTTATACTTTTATAGTATTAAATAACTATTTTTACTTGCTTTACGCGTAAATGATATTTTTATTATTTATTTATCATTTTTTACAAATTATTTATTAATTAAATTGGGTATTTAACTAATAACCTTAAATTCTTCCTATTTTCGGACCTAGGCTACCCAGTCCAACACCTAAAATGCCTAACCCAATGACCCCAACCCAAAACCAACGACCCAATTACCCTAACCCGGTTGCGACCCATTCACAACCCGCCCTAGTCATTTTAAAATCATGGTCGTTGATCTCTAAGATCAACGACCTACATTTAACCTACCCCTTTTAACTTAACACCCCAAACCCTAATCCCCCATTCCCTCTCATCCGCCATCTCTAAATCCTCTCAACCCCTTCTTCTTTGTAACGACCCGACCGGTCATTCCGTGAGATTAGCCTTGTTTCCACTGTTTCTTCTTTATCGTATGTTGCTTAGCCTATTTATGTTGTATTCGGTTGGTTGGTTCGGGTTCAGAGTGGTCGTAGTGAGACTGAGACACTTAGTCTCTTAAATTAGCTTAATAATTAAAAAAGTCAACTGAGAGTTGAATTATTGGTAAACGACCTCAGAATGTGGATTTTATGGCTCAGATAACTTTTTAGGTGGTTTTGGGCTTAGGAGTGTGTTCGGAATGAAGTTTTGATGTCTGGTGTAGAATTAGGCTTGAATTGGCGAAAGTTAGTTTTTGGCGATTCCGGTCGGCAGTGGAAAATAGGCTATCGGGGTCAGAATGGAATTTCGAAAGTTGGAGCAGGTTTGTAATATCATTTTGGATATGTGTGCAAATTTTAGGTCAATCGGATGTGTTTTGGTTGGTTTCGGCATCATTGGCGAAATTTAGAAGTTTCAAAGTTCATAGGCTTGAATTTGATGTAATTTTGGTGTTTCGAAGGCTCGACTAAGTTTGAATGATGTTATGGGGTGTGTTGGTAGGATTGGTTGAGGTCCCGGGGGCCTCGGGTGTGTTTCGGATGCTCAAACGGGCATTTTTGGTCTTAAGGAGTCTGCTATTTTTCTGGTGTTTTAGCAGCAGCGATTTCTTCATTGCGATTGCGTGAGTTCATCCCCGATCGCGTAGAGTAAAGTTTGAGGCAGGTAGATTTGTTCTATGTGATTGCGTAATGAGGTTTGCTATTGTATAGGTTGGGCAGCCAGAGCAGTGCGGTCGCGTGGTTCCTTGCGCGATCCCGTATATGAACGGGGGGGGGGGGGGNNNNAATTGTTCTTCATGACCGCGTGAATGGGTACGCAATCACACATGTCAGGGAGTCGAAGCTTCGCGATCGTGTGGGGAATAGTGTGATAGCAATGGGTAAAATTTGGAGGCAGTAAGTTTGTTCTTCGCGATCGCGTGGGTGGTCCTACGATCGCAGTGAGTTAATATTTAGTGCAGGGCAGAATATTTTAAAAGGCCATTTTTGCAAGTTTAGTTTATTTTTCCTCCATTGTTGAGCGGGTTTGGAGCTCTTTGAGAGGGTTTGAAGAGGAAGTCTAAGGGAATCATTTGGAGGTAAGATTTTTGACTACATAACTCGATTCTATGTCATTTTCTAAGTAATTAAGCCGGAAATTTGTTGGATTTAAACCCAAAATTGGGGAGGTTAGGTGCATGAGAATTTGGAAATTTCTTTTGATGATTTGAGTGGGCAATTGTGGTCCGATTTTGGTGTTCTTGGTATGTATAGATCGTGGGAGGATGTGGATTCTAGTGATGTAAATTTTATAGAATTTCGAGACGTGGGCCCGGGGATCGGGTTTGGCCAATTCTGAAAATTGTGCTTAAAATTGATAATTTTTCGATTGGATTTTGTTCCTTTAGCATATATTAATGATGTTAATCTAGTTTTGGGTAGATTCGGAGCAATCGAGAGCCGATTTAAGAGGCAAGAGCATCGCAGATTAGTATTGTGTCCCAGTAGAGATTGAGGGTATGAAACCCCGAACTTCGTATTTCTCACTATTTTTAGAATGGCGCAGATGTCAGATGAAGAGTATGTGGCGTGCACTGATTTTTGGATTGGACTTTTTCCTCTCCGCGACAACTATTGAGTTGCGTATTTTTACTCTAAATCATATGTTAAATTATGTTCTAAAAACTATTGTTATATTTGGGCTATAAGCCATGTTTGGGGCCTCGTGCCAACTTGATTAGACCCCTTGGGTCTTTTACTGTTATTTTCCTCACTGTGTTAACTTATGGTTTACACTCAGCCATGTTATGTTTAATTGATTTTGAAATTCAGCCTTATTTAAATTATTTTGAGATATAAAATTATGTTTTAGGTCGAGTACCCCTCTTTACTGATATGCCCGAGGGGCTTCCGAGAGTTTCTGACTGAGTGAGGCCGAGGGCCTGATTGTGAGGATATGATATGCCACGAGGTGGCTTGATATTAGCGCTTGGGCTGAAGAAGCCCCTCCAGAGTCTGTACACACCCCCAGTGAGCGCAGGTACCTACTGAGTGCGAGTGCCGAGTGCCGAGTGACGAGTGATTGGGAGGCATGAGTGATAGTGAGGTTGCCCGAGGGGCTGATACTGAGTGACTGTGAGGTATGCTGAGTGATGTTCTGCCCGAGGGGCGATTTATGATTCATGTTTTGGACCGAGGGGCTACTTAAGACTTATTTCATTTTACACTAAATTCTTCAGGTATCTTTATTTTCTGAAATTGTTGGAAAACACATTTTTCAAAGGATTTTTCTGAAGTTGGCTTTTAAGGCACGTTGATTTCATATATATATATATATATATGTATATAATATTGGAAAGAAAGTTTGTGCATATTGTGAACTGATGATTTGATTTTGGCGTACTCACATTACTCCTGCACCCCTGAGTGCAGATATAGATGCTGATACCTTCGGAGATGGAGTTCGGGACATAGACGTAGCTTTCAGTGTTCGCAACATCTCTGTTTTCCCTTCTTATGTTGTACCTAGTTATTCGTCCCGAGGTTTTGTATTATAATAGTAGACTTTTTGGCATAATACCTAGATGCTCATGACATGTTGACTCTGGATCTTGGGGATGGTTTTTGGACTGTTTAACTGTTTATTTTGCTTAATATATTTAGTAATTTTATATACGTTTATGAAATCTTGAAAATGAGTTGGGATTTTTGGGAAGAAACTGTAAATATGAGATTTGGCTAGCCTAGTTCCACGATAGGCGCCATCACGGCCGGTTTAGGATTTGGGATCGTGACAAGTTGGTATCAGAGCCTAGGTTACATAGGACTCAACGGTGATGAGCAGGTTTAGTAGAGTCTTGTGGATCAGTACGGAGACGTCTATACTTATCTTCGAGAGGCTACAGAACCCTTAGGAAAATCTCATTTTTCTTGAATTCTGTCGTGCCCTTTTGTTGATTCTGGAAATCTAAACTTCTGTTGTTTCATTCTCTCACAGATGGTGAGGACTCATGCTACCAATCAGAATGATCAGCCACCAGCTAGACCAGCGAGAGGTCGAGGCCGTGGTAGAGGTAGGGGGTAGCCTGTGCAGCAGCCATGGAATCACCAGTTGATCCCCCTACTGTTCAGGATCAGATTCTTGCTGCAAATACTCCAGCAGGACAGGCTCAGGCACCGACAGTGCCTATTGTTATTCTGGGTCTTCAGGAGACCTTGGCTCAGATCTTGACTGTGTGTACCATTCTTGCTCAGGTAGTTGCCGCTACTTCTCAGGCCGGGTGAGGCAGTCAGACTCCAGTTTCCCGGACACCTGAGTAGGTTACTCAGGGCCATCAGACACCGGGTGCGGTTCCATCCCAAGTGGTTGCTCCAATTTGGGACTTCGTGGTTCCGGCTATGCCAGAGGACGAGCAGCGTAGACTGGAGAGATATAGTAGACTTCAGCCTCCGACGTTCAGTGGTGCTGAGGGCGAGGATACCCAGGGTTTTCTGGATAAGTGTCAGAGGATGCTGCGTACTGCTGGGATTCTGGAGACCTGTGGGGTCCCGTTTGCTACTTTTCAGTTTTCTCGTGCTGCTTTCACTTGGTGGGAGTCTTTTAAGAGGCGTAGGACTGTTGGTTCAACTCCCCTCACCTGACAGTAGTTCTCCACTATCTTCTTGGAGAAGTATGTACCCCAGTCTCACATGGAGGAGTATCACAGGCATTTTGAGCAGTTGCGTCAGGGGGAGCTATCAGCGATGCAGTATGAGATGCGATTTTCGGAGTTGGCTCGTCATGCCATCGATTTGGTCCCTAATGATAGGAAGAGGATTAGGAGGTTCGTGGATGGCCTCACTTATTAGCTCCGCCTTTTCATGACTCGGGAGAGGGTATCAGATGCTACATTCGAGCAGGTTGTTGATATTGCTCGAGATATTTAGCCGGTTCGACGCCAGGAGCGGGAGGAGAGGGAGGTCACAAGGCCTCGTGGATCGGTTGGTTCTAGTGGTTCTCCTTCCAGGGGAAGTTTCAGCATGGTAGAGGTCGTTCATTAGGCCTCCTCAATCAGTCCGCCCAGCCTATAGTGGTGCATCTTCAGGGCATGCTCTCTGTGGTTCTCAGCCAGACCGTTCTTCATTCGATGCCCTCCCAACTCAGAGTGCAGCTCGAGCACCACCAGTTCAGAGTTCCTCTATGCATGATTCTTCTAGTGGCCATTCTGGTGCCAAGGGTTTCTATCAGTCCCCGCCTCCAGCTCCCGGGAGTTGTTTTTAGTGTGGAGAGTTTGGGCACATGTGGAGGCAGTGTCCCCGTCGTTTTGGTGGTTCTTCTCAGCACAGGGGCCAACCCTCGACTTCATCTCCAGTTACTTCACCACCCGCCCAGGAAGCCAGGGGTGGTAGTCAATCAGCTGGAGGCCGCCCTAGAGGGGGAGGTCGAGCAGGTAGAGGTCAGGCCTGTATGTATGCGTTTCCAGACAGGCCAGATGCTATGGCCTCCGATGCAGTGATCGCAGGTATTGTCTCAGTCTGTCCCCGAGATGCTTTGGCTTTATTTGACCCTGGTTCTACATATTCCTATGTTTCATCATATTTTGACCATTTTCTGGATATGCCCCGTGAGTCTTTAGTTACGTCTGTTCATGTGTCGACTCCGGTGGGCAATACTATTATTGTGGACCGTGTGTATCGGTCGTGTGTGATATCTATTGAGGGTTTTGGATGTGATATTGGTCATGGATTGGTTATCTCCGTGTCATGCTTTTCTTGATTGTCATGCTAAGACTGTGACCTTAGCTATGCCAGGATGTCCGAGGGTTGAGTGGAGAGGTTCTTCTGAGTATGTGCCTAGTAGGGTGATTTCCTAACTGAAGGCCCAGCGCATGGTTTAGAAGGGGTGTTTATCTTATCTGGCTTTTGTGAAGGATGTCAGTGGTGAGACTCCCGCTATTGATTCAGTTCCTGTGGTCCGTGACTTTCCGGACGTGTTTCCTGCAGACTTGCTAGGCATGCCACCTGATAGGCACATTGATTTTGGTATTGACTTGGTGCCAGACACAACCTATTTCTATTCCATCTTATCGTGTGGCACCAGCGGAGCTAAAGGAATTAAAGGAGCAACTTCAGCAACTCCTAGATAAGGGGTTGATTCGGCCTAGTGTGTCACCTTGGGGTGTATCGGTGTTGTTTGTGAAGAAGAATGATGGTTTTATGCGTATGTGTATTGACTATCGGCAACTGAACAGGGTTACAGTGAAGAATCGATATCCCTTACCTCGTATTGATGACTTGTTTGATCAGTTGCAGGGTGCCAGGTTATTTTCCAAGATTGACTTGCGTTCCGGCTATCATCAGTTGAAGATTCAGGGGCCAGACATTCCAAAGACTGCTTTCAGGACTAGATATGGTCATTATGAGTTTCTGGTTATGTCATTCAGGCTGACCAATGCCCCAACAACCTTTATGCACTTGATGCATAGTGTATTCCGGTCTTATCTGGATTCTTTCGTCATCATGTTTATTGACGATATATTGGTGTATTCCCAATCTCGGGAGGATCATAAGTAGCATTTGAGAGTTGTGCTTCAGACCTTGAGGGAGAAGAAAATGTATGCAAACTTTTCGAAGTGTGAGTTCTGGCTTGATTCAGTAGCAATATTGGGGCACGTGGTGTCCAGTGAGGGTATTCAGGTTGATCCGAAGAAGATAGAGGAGGTGCAGAGCTGGCCTAGACCGTCATCAGCTACCGAGATTCGTAGTTTCCTTGGTTTGGCAGGGTACTATCGCCGTTTCGTAAAGGGATTTTCATCTATTGCAGCACCTATGACCAGACTGACCCAGAAGGGTGCTCAGTTCAGGTGGACTAAGGAGTGTGAGGAGAGCTTTCAGAATCTCAAGTCAGCTTTGACTACAACTCAGATATTGATTTTGCCTACGGGTTCAGGTTCTTATACAGTTTATTGTGACGCCTCGAGAGTTGGACTTGGAGCGGCTTTGATGCAGGATGGTAGGGTGATTGCCTATGCGTCCAGACAGTTGAAGGTGCACGAGAAGAATTATCCAGTGCACGATCTTGAGCTAGCAGCTATTGTCCACGCCTTGAAGATTTGGCGTCATTATGGGGTACATTGTGAGATTTTCACTGATCACTGTAGTTTGCAGCATCTGCTTAAGCAGAAGGATCTGAATTTGCGTCAGAGGAGATGGTTGGATATTCTCAAGGATTATGGCCTCACTATTCTATATCATCCTGGGAAGGCCAATATAGTGGCCGATGCCCTAAGTCGCAGAGCGGAGAGTTTGGGGAGTCTAGCCTACCTTCCAGTAGCAGAGTGGCCATTAGCACTTGATGTTCAGGCTTTAGCGGGTCAGTTGGTGAGATTGGATCTATCAGATCCCCCGCGAGTATTGGCTTGTGTAGCCTCTAGCTCTTCTCTTTATGATCAGATTAGAGCACGCGGTATGATGATCCACACTTGCTCGTTCTTCAGGAAAGGGTCTATCGCGATGATGCCAGGGATGTGGTTATTAGTGATGATAGGGTCATGAGGATGCAGGGCCGGCTTTGCGTGCCTAATTTGGATGGACTTCGAGATTTCATTCTAGCTGAGGCCCATAGTTCGCGGTATTTCATCCATCCGGGTGCCGCAAAGATGTATCAGGATCTAAGACAACATTATTGGTGGAGGCGGATGAAGAGGGATATTGTTTAGTTTGTGTCTCGGTGTCTCAACTGTCAGCAGGTCAAGTATGAGCACCAGAGACCAGGTGGATTGCTTCAGAGATTAGATATTCCGAAGTAGAAGTGGGAGCGAATCACCACGGACTTTGTAGTTGGACTCCCACGGACTTCGAGGAGGTTTGATGCTATATGGGTTATTGTGGATCGGCTGACCAAGTCCGCGCACTTCATTCTTGTTGGTACTACTTATTCTTCGGAGTAGTTAGCTGAGATTTATATAGGGAGATTGTCCGATTACATGGGATTCCAGTTTCTATCATTTCTGACAGAGGTACTCAGTTCACATCTCAGTTTTGGAGAGCCGTACAGAGAGAGTTGGGTACTCAGGTCGAGTTGAGCACATCGTTTCATCCTCAGACCGATGGGCAGTCGGAGCGTACTATTCATATTTTGGAGGATATGTTGCATTCTTGTGTCATTGATTTTGAGGGTTCATGGGACCAGTTTCTGCCACTCACGGAGTTTGCATATAATAATAGTTATCAGTCGAGGATCCATATGGCTCCGTATGAGGCTTTATATGGTAGGAGGTGTAGATCTCCGGTTGGTTGGTTCGAGCCGGACAAGGCTAGGCTATTGGGCACAGACTTGGTTCAGGATGCGTTGGGTAAATTGAAGTTGATTCAGGAGCGACTTCGCACAGCACAGTCTAGGCAAAAGAGTTAAGCGGACCAGAAGGTCCGAGATGTGTCTTTCATGGTTGGGGAGAAGGTGCTGCTGAAGGTGTCACCCATGAAGGGTGTCATGAGGTTCAGGAAGAGGGGAAAGCTGAGTACAAGGTTCATTGGGCCATTTGAGGTGCTTCAGAGGATTGGGGAGGTGGCTTATAGACTTTCCTTGCCTCCTAGCTTATTGAGTATTCATCCAGTGTTCCATGTTTCGATGCTCCGGAGGTATGTTGGTGACCCGTCTCATGTTTTGGATTTCAGCACGGTTTAGCTGGAGGGTGATATGTCATATGAGGTAGAGCTAGTGGCTATTTTGGGTCGTCAGGTCAGAAAACTGAGGTCTAAGGATATAGCTTCAGTGAAGGTTCAGTGGAGAGGACAGCCGGTGGATGATGCCATCTGGGAGACTGATCGGGAGATGTGAGCAGATATCCTCACTTATTCGAGACTCCAGGTATGTTCCTAGATCCGTTCGAGGATGGACCTTTGTTTAAAAGGGGGAGGATGTAACGACCCGGCCAGTCGTTCCTTGAGATTAGCCCTATTTCCCCCGTTTCTGCTTTATCGTATATTGCTTAGCCTATTTATGTTGTATTGAGTCAGTTGGTTCGGGTTCGGAGTGGTCGTGGTGAGAATTGAGACACTTAGTCTCTTAAATTAGCTTAATAATTGAAAAAGTCAACTAGGAGTTCACTTATTGGTAAAAGACCTCGGAATGTGAATTTTATGGCTCGGATAGCTTCGTTAGGTGATTTGGGGATTAGGAGTGTGTTCAGAATGAAGTTTTGATGTCCGGTGTAGAATTAGGCTTGAATTGGCGAAAGTTAGTTTTTGGTGATTTGCAGTCGGCAGTGGAAAATAGGCTATCAGGGTCGGAGTGGAATTCCGGAAGTTGGAGAAGGTTCGTAATGTCATTTTGGATATGTGTGCAAATTTTTAGGTCAATCGGATGTGTTTTGGTTGGTTTCGGCATCATTGGCGAAATTTAGAAGTTTCAAAGTTCATAGGCTTGAATTTGATGTAATTTTGGTGTTTTTGCGTTGTTTTTGGTGTTTCGAAGGCTCGACTAAGTTTGAATGATGTTATGGGGTGTGTTGGTAGGATTGGTTGAGGTCCTGGGGGCCTCGGGTGTGTTTTGGATGCTCAAACGGACATTTTTGGTCTTAAGGAGTCTGCTATTTTTCTGGTGTTTTAGCAGCAGTGGTTTCTTCATTGCGATCGCGTGAGTTTATCCGCGATTGCGTAGAGTAAATTTTGAGGCAGGTAGATTTGTTCTATGTGATCGCGTAATGAGGTTTGTGATTGCATAGGTTGGGAAGCCAGAGCAGTGCGGTTGCGTGGTTCCTTGCGCGATCGCGTAGAAGAAAAAGAGGGGGGGGGGGGGGGGNGCAATGGGTAAAATTTGGAGGCAGTAAGTTTGTTCTTCGCGATCCCGTGGATGGTCCCGCGATCGCAATTAGTTAATATTTAGTGCTAGGCAGAATGTTTTAAAGGCCATTTTTGCGAGTTTAGTTTATATTTCCTCCATTGTTGAGCGGGTTTGGAGATCTTTGAGAGGGTTTGAAGAGGAAGTCGAAGGGAATCATTTGGAGGTAAGATTTTTGACTTCATAACTCGATTCTATGTCATTTTCTAAGTAATTAAACCGGAAATTTGTTGGATTTAAACCCAAAATTGGGGAGGTTAGGTGCATTAGAATTTGGAATTTTTTTTTGATGATTTGAGTAGGCAATTGCGGTCCGATTTTGGTGTTCTTGGTATGTATAGAATCGTGGGAGGATGAGGATTCTGGTGAAGTAAATTTTATAGAATTCCGATACGTGGGCCCGGGGCTCGGGTTTGGCTAATTTCGAGAATTGTGCTTAAAATTGATAATTTATGATTGGATTTTGTTCCTTTAGCGTATATTGATGATGTTAATCTGGTTTTGGTTAGACTCGGAGCAATCGGGAGCCGATTTGAGGGGCAATAGAATTTCGGATTAGTATTGTGGCATGGTAGAGGTAAGTAATGGCTATAAATCTTTTCCTGAGGGTATGAAACCCCGTACTTCGTATTTCTCACTGTTTTTAGAATGGCGCACATGTCGGATGACGAGTATGTGGCATGCACTGATTTTTGGATTGGACTTGGTCCTCTCCGTGGCAACTATTGATTTGCGTATTTTTACTCTAAATCATATGTTAAATTGTGTTCTAAAAACTATTGCTATATTTGGGCTATAAGCCATGTTTGGGGCCTCGTGCCGACTTATTTAGACCCCTTGGGGGCTTTTACTGCTATTTTCCTCACTGTGTTGACTTATGATTTACAGTCAGTCATGTTATGTTTAACTGATTTCGAAACTCAACCTTACTTACACTATTTTGAGATATAAAATGATGTTTTGGGTCGAGTACCCCGTTTTACTGATACGCCCGAGGGGCTTTTGAGAGTTTCTGACTGAGTGAGGTATTAGCGCTTGGGCTGAAGGAGCTCCGGAATCTGTACACACCCCCAGTGAGCGCAGGTACCTACTGAGTGCGAGTGCCAAGTGCCGACTGACGAGTGATTGGGAGGCATGAGTGACAATGAGGTTGCCCGAGGGGCTAATACTAAGTGACTGTGAGGTATGCTGAGTGATGCTCTGCCCGAGGGGCGATTTATGGTTCATGTTTTGTCCCGAGGGGCTACTTATGACTTATTTCATTTTACACTAAATTCTCCAGGTATCTTTATTTCTGAAATTGTTGGAAAACACATTTTTCAAAGGATTTTTTTGAAGTTGGCTTTTAAGGCATGTTGATTTCATATATATATATATATATNGCTGATACTGAGCGTTAGCCATCTATTCCGTGCTAAGCCAGAGTTTGGGACATCGAGGTAGCTGTTAAGTGTCCGCAACATCTATGTTTTCCCTTCTTATGTTGTACCTAGTTATTCGTCCCGAGGTTTTGTATTATAATAGTAGACTTTTTGGCATATTCCCTAGATGCTCATGACATGTTGACTCCGGATCTTTGGGATGGTTTTTGGACTGCTTAACTGTTTATTTTGCTTAATAGATTCAGTAATTTTATATATGTTTATGAAATGTTGAAAATGAGTTGGGATTTTTGCGAAGAAACTGTAAATATGATATTTGGCTAGCCTAGTTCCACGATAAGCGCCATCACGGCCAGTTTAGGATTTGGGGTCGTGACATCCTTCTCTCATGAACCCCAGCCGTCACACCCCCAAATCCCCTCTCCAAATCCCGTTGATAATGGGATTTCACCATTATTTACTTACCATATTTGCATTCTCTTGGTACTGGCTACTCGATTATCGTATAATTTAGTAGTTTGCCTAACATGGCAAGCTAATCTCTCCATTTTCGGACCAAATCCGGTTCGAACCCTCCCATTTTCTTGTCTGTGTTCGTCTTCTCTCTCTCTATGTACGAATCTCTAAGATTTTTCTCTGTTCTCATTTACCCTAAATATTAGGGTTTAGGTCTTTTACATATTTGTTTATATTTTTTTATCATTTTTTGTTTAAGAACCTTTTTTATGTTCTCGTATGTCTGTTTTTGTTATTTCAGTTAAAAACCTTGCCTAATTTATTTTTGCCCTAAAATTAGGGCTCAGGTCTGGCTAAGATCTGTTTTGGTTGATTATCTCAACTTTTCGTATATTTTGCCTTCTATTTTTAGTGATGTTGTTTGCCTAAATTAGGGCTCGAAACTGTTAAAGGTTCTTGTGTTTTTGATTTCTGCCTCAGTATCTGTCTATGTGCATTCCGACTAGATTTATTTTAGGGTTTCAATTATTATTCTATTTTTCATTTTACTGATTATGTGGTTTTTTGCTTTAGTTAGACCTATTTGATTATTGACTTGCCTTAATAGTATTCCGAACTTTTCCTTAAATAATGTGATTAATTGTTTCCATATTTGCATGCCCTAGTTTAATGCTATTTAAACCCTTTCCCTTTCTTCCCTAGACAGACTCAGAAAATCATTAGCCTCACTAGTCTTAAACTCTATTATGTTATTATTCTTATTCTACATTGTGGTCTTGGTCGGCTGAAAGCCAAGGTCATTAAGTTCTGGGCTTTGCTTCTCATTGTTGATTCAGAACACTGTGGTTTTTTGTTATTTTCTTGCACCTCTCGTTTAGCTGGTGAGTTATGTACCCTTGACGTTGCATTCTTATGTATTTGTGACTTGTGCCTATGGTCCAGTGCACTTAAGTTTATTTTTTAAGCATGATTCTGTCAATTTTTCATCTGTTTGAGTCTCTTTAGTTCTCTAATTAATGTTGTTAGTTCTGCTACTGTCTATGCTTCTTTTGAATAATATGAATCCTCTTAAATATTTTAGCTTAATGCCTTCTAAGTTGCTTCCTGCACTTGCCTTGAATTTTAGTAATCTCTTAGGGTAACACTAGAATACCTACAAGTGCACATGTTCTGAATCTTTACAAAGTTTTGTCTTGATGTGTTTGACCAGTGCTAAGCCCTTTTTCTGTCATCCATGTGCCCTGATAACTGTCTTCTAGCATGTATTTAGTTTGTGTGATTCCATACTCCTTCAAATAATTATTTGACTTTAGGGTAATTATTAAGTTTACGTTCTCCTACCATGTCTAATGCTATTTGTTTCCTGATATGAGTCAACATAACTTGTCCTTAATACTAGCATGTACACTTATCCTAATTAGACCTTTCAGAATTTAACTTGTTAAGTATCATGCATTTTGTGCATAAAGAACTGTGTAAACTTTGCCAACTTGTTTTCCTAACTCTTTTAATGTAATTCTGCCTATGTGTTTAAGTCTTGTTGTCATTTTTGATCAACCAACCACTCTATGTTCTGAACTCTGCTATGTTTGCTTCCCAAAATCAAGTATGTCTTTTCAAATTCTGTCCATTAGTCATTGCCTCCCTCTTATGTTCTGTCTATGCCACCCTGGATCCCCATCCTTAGGCCATTTAGGTTCTGTCCTTGGCCTCCCTAGTGTGAGCACTGCTCGGGGTCCATATGAGACCCTTGTGAACTATGACACATTGGAGTTTGGTTTCTAATCTCTCAGGAACTATTTCTGATCATTGTATTTCTCTAGTGTGAGCACTGCCCTGGGTTCTCGAAGCACTTGGGAACTCTAACAAACTAGATTTGGATTTTGTGTGCTATGGGTGAATTATTTACCACTAGTTATTGTGTATTCATGAATATGAGCCTTGGAGTTGTTATGGGTTGAAGGCCTGGGTTGTCCAGGTGTATTTGGTCCTGTTGTAGGCTCTATAGTTTTACTTATCATTTGTAATTCATTCATTAACCTGGTCTGTAATAATTTTATAATAACAACTCTGGGGTATTAGTAAAAATGGGAAAGGGTTCTTATTTTTTTACATTCGTACTCACTGGGTAGAAATCCTGCCTATAGGATTATATTATGCTGTAGAAATTATCTGCTAGATATCCAGCCTATAGGATTGTATTGTGTTGTTGAAATTATATGCTAGAAATCCTGCCTATAGGATTGTATTGTGTTGAAGTTGTATGCTCGAAAACCTACCTATAGGTTTTATGTTTTGTGTTACCAAAATTGTATGCTAGAAATCCTGCCTACAGGATTATACCGTGTTACCAAAAATGTATGCTAGAAATCCTGCCTATAGGTTTTATGTACTGTGTTGTTTAAATTGTATGCTAAAATCTGTCTAAATGTTTAAGTTTGCCACTCATGATTAAAAAACCTGGCTATAGGGATTTCATTTTGGCTCAAAAAATTCTGTGAATCTCTTGAATACTTTACTTCACACGATTAGAAATCATGCATATAGGAAATGCAATAATCTGGTTTAAATTATAGCATACTCATAAATGTTTGCTTAGAAATCATGTTCATAGGCCTTAATCAATTGTCACACTCGCCTAGCTAATATGCATGTCTATAATGGCAGTTTCAAAGGTAGAACTCACGCTCATAGGGGTAATTATCGTCTGTGCTAAATGGTAAACTGGAACTCTGCATAGCGTTTTGTTAAATACCACTCGAAAGCATGCCTATAGGAGTAACTAATAATTCTGAGCATTTTTTTTGTTGTCAACTGCTAAGTAAGTCACCTAGATAACCTGCCTATAGGTTTAAACGCTTTTAATTGAAATCAATAGGCAATTAAAGAATTACTTAGGAATTACTGTCAGCATGTTTAAAATCTAGAATCACGTAGAAATCATGCCTATAGGATCTAATGTCCTTAACTGTCAAAACTGTCAATACGCCAACATGTTTTGCGTGCATCTACTGCCTTATGTGTGGGGGCTAATTTGAGCCTTTATCTGCTCCTGTATGAAAAGTCCAATATGTTTTGTATGTTGCTTAGTTTTATAATTTTGAGCAACCTAAGTTGAGTCTAGAACCATCCAAAGTAGAGGTCCCAATGCCTCCAGGACCATAGATAAGGGACGAGTAGCGCACGCATAGGACACGAGTTAGAATTGATTAGAGCGCTTTAGGTAAAAATCCAAAGATAGTAATCGGGTAGCAGGGGATGATAGTCTGTGCCTGCTGAATAATATGAGTAACACCCCCGTCTTGGAGGAGTTACGAAGTATTATTTATGTTACATGGGGTGATCCTATAGGCTGAAAACTTAGGACCCCCCATCCCTATTAAACCATTCCTCGCTTTTCTTATTTAGACTAATTTGCATAAGTTAAGTTCGGTTGGGACCCACCATTGTGGACCTCGAGGGATGCCTAACACCTTCCCTTCAAGGTAATTTGAGCCCTTACCCGATCTCTGGTGATGCAAACTGGTATAATCTGAGTTATTTGCTATAGGTGCCCTAACTCACCTTAATCCGTGGTGGCGACTCTCCAACAACCAATTCCTTTTCCCTTCTCTCAAAAGGAGTTTTCAAATGTCGAAACCCGATTTCGTGAGAAAAAGGGGGGCGCGACAGCATGGCGACGCTGCTGGGGATATCCTTAGGCTCTTACCATAACGAACTTGTTTTGTGAATTAGTCTTTCTCAATAAGCATATCTTTATTATTCTGCTAATACTTGTATATCCCTTTCCCATTTTCCTTTTATGTGAACTTATTTACCGTCCTTCGTTTAGTTTGAGTGCAACATTATACTTACTAAATTCCTTCTTTCCTGTTTTTATCGCTTTTTCATTATGGAAACTAAATCCTCTCTTTGTTTTCTTTCTTTCCTGCCTTTACAATTATTCAATACCGCATTTTACCATTTTCATCATGCAATTACTTGGCAACGTGTTATTTTCCTTTTGCATAAATACATGCTCGACATCATATTTCACATGTGCATAATTAATACCATAGCGGCACTTGATGAGTGTCCGCGATCTTCCTATATTACCCTTTTTGAATTTGGAAAGTCTTATTTATGGTAAAACTAGTCGATTAGTGGTGCAGTCGACGGTTCGGTGCCTTTCCCCCTCAAGTTGTCCGCTTGAGGGTACCAGTCTAGACTTCTATAGAAAGCTTACTCTGATAATAATTGTACATGCATCATGATCAAACCTAGAATGGGTTAATATGTTGTCCGCATAATATCCCTCTAAGAAAAACCCTGTCCAAAGCCCACCAGGATTTCCATAATCCCAACGGGAGCAACCACGATATGTGCATCATTTGGAGAAACAAATGCCGATATGCTAATCGTTAATGTTAAAATAGTCGAATCCGGAGGGGGAAAGGGTCTAACTTTGTTTATTTTACAGAAAATGAGGCACGAAGTCCCTAGGTTCGGCACGGTCTGAAATATACCACCGTTATTGCTGGATTGGTGGGAAAAACTTTCACCAAGCGACAAAACTCACGTGAAAAGGGTTCTCGGAAACATATCCTTCTTACTAGACATCCAGCCAAATAACATGTTGATCGAGGCTGCTACCATGTTTTGGGACGGAGAAAAGGATGTATTCCATTTTGGCAATATAGAAATGACCATGGAATGACCACATAACTTTCCACCATCCGAAAAGAATGACCTTCATCCCAGACAGGTTTGCACAACCAGAGAATGCTATAGAATGGGTACAATTTTTCAACAATTTGGCCAAGGACAAGATTCATTGGATGTTTGAGTGGTTCCCTACTAACGAATTCATCATCAGATCCAGGAATGTTCCGCATTTGGTGTTGATTGGGTTAAGGGGATTATATCCCTATGTTCCTATCAGGGTCATGAGACAAGCAGGTAGAAAACAAGTCATACTGCGAGTTTCCCAATTGGGTCATTACAAAGAAGATTTTCAATACGATGCCATTCCATACAAATGTGAGGCCCATCACATATGGCATTTGAAGATTATTGTGGAAAAGGATACCATTGAGCCAGATCGATACCACGCAGGTCATGTGTAATTCTACCCATCATGGTTGGATGATAGCATAGAAGGAATAGTCGAGCCAGGGGTCGGTCAAGGAAACAGGGTCATAGATGAAGCTGCTGAAGCACAAGTGAAGTATAAAAGGCTACGCAAAAGAGTCCTCGAGTCCGAGGCCAGACATTTGGAACATCACAAGATTGACATGGAGTAAATTAACGAGTGGAGGGAAATGGCTACAAAGTCAACAGAAAGGTTGGAGTATTTAGAGCAGGTTCTGATGGAGCTTGAAGGGATGATGATGAAAAGGGTCGTGGATTGTCAAAATGCAGAGGGAAATGAAGGAGGACACCTAGCAGGGGCATATCTACTGCTGGACATGCGCGACCTGGGGAATCTGATTGACGGATCCAAGAAGGCCAAGCTTGGAGAAAGTCCCTCTAGGACCAAGTAGATTAGGATTATTTGTTTTTTTAGAGTCATTTTAGAATTTGAATGTAATAAGGAAAATGCTAGTAGTGATTCGTTTACTTATTGTCGCTTTAGGTTCGTCTTATTTACTACATTAATGAAATGAGGCAGTTATCGGCATTAAATTTCTTCAAATCTACATGTCGTTAGGCATACCTCGGGAACAACAAGGGTCCCAAATTAGGACGCACATTTATATTTCTGCAATACGTGTTTAAATGCTGCAAATACCTTTTCAGAATCCTTACTGACTAGTTTACCTTTTTGTTTTTCTTTATTTTTTGATTATTCCCATCCCCTAAGGTTGGTTCGCACATACTGGCATCATCAGCATATCACACCAAATTCAGAGGCCCTCCACCTCCTCCTCATCCAAGTGATCCAAGAAGTAAGGGAAAAGATAAAATGGATGATATGAGTGGTGTCAGGACAGACAACGCCACACATGTAGAGAATGTTGAGACTTCAGACGGTCGGAGTACTCCGGTACAAAATGATTTGGTCTTACGATTAGAGCAGAAGATACTAGAATTGCATGGGAGCTTAAGCAGGTCCGCAACTTGGAAAACCTCTCCCTCACCTTAAACATCCCAGATATCAACCAGCAAAACACTCAAAACCTATTACCTCCTCAAAACACACCAATCCAACGTCTGCAAAATCCTCCCGCACCCCATCAATACGCAACACCTCCCCAAAATCCCAATCCTCTACTAGTACCAACCCCTCCTCAACACCAACATATCCTGACTCAATACCCATAAACCACCACTTGCCATACTCCTCAACATACCCTACAACCTATCCTCGATCCGCAAAATTCAACTAATGATCATCACTACATTCAAACCCCCGGCATCCACCAAAACAACCCCAATACGTAGAAACCTTACCCCCCCACTCCAATCAACCAACCTCATACACACCAGAATCCACCGAGAAGGACCTGCTCATCAAGAATATGGCAGAGGAGCTCAAAAAGCTCACAAGCCGAGTCCATGGTATTGAAGGAGGCAAAAGGATTGAAGGTCTAAATTACGAGGATCTATGTATTCATCCAGACGTAGAATTGCCGGAGGGTCACAAACCTCCTAAGTTCGAGATTTTTGACGGAACATGTGACCCGAAGTACATTTGAGGACATACTATGACAAGCTCGTGGGAGTTGGGAAGGATGAAAGGATTTGCATAAAGCTGTTCATGAGAAGTCTCACTGGTGACGCCCTATCTTGGTATATTTGTCAAAACCCCAAGAAGTGGGTTAATTGAGTAAGCATGGCATCAGACTTCATGGATCGATTCAGGTTTAACATAGAAAATGCATTGGACGTCTTCTACATACAGAACCTCAAGAAGTTACCAACGAAGACTTTCTGCGAGTATGCTACTCGATGGAGTTCAGAAGCTGCAAAGGTTAGGGCGGCATTGGAAGAAGAGAAAATGAACAAATTCTTCGTCAGGGCCCAGGATCCACAATATTATGAGAGGTTAATAGTCATCGAGAATCACAAATTCTCCGACATTATCAAACTCGGGGAAAGGATTGAAGAAGGGATCAACAGCGGAATGGTAAACAATTTTGAAGCATTGTAGGCTACGAACAAAGCATTAAAGTCAGGGGGTATACCAAAGAATAAATAAATATGAGAGGTAATGGTAGCCCAAGGTCCAAAATCTCCACTCACATACCAAACACCTCCACCTACATATCAACCTTCACCTCCCAGATATCCTCAAACCGCTACCGTTTATCACACCTACAACACCCAGCGATCCTATTATCATTCACCTCCAGCTCGTCAAAACTATCAAAAACCAAACCCAATTTCTATCGCATACCACCCAGATAATACACCCCTATTGCTGAGCCCATCGACTAACTATATGAAAAACTAAAGGCTATCGGATATGTCACCCATATTCTCGTTATTGCCATGGAAAACTCCTCCTAGTGGGTCAACCCAAACAAAACATGTGCATACCAGTCCGGCATGAAGGGACATACCATCAATGAATGCCGCACTCTAAAAGACAAGATTCAGGCACTGATTGATACCAAAGTCATACAAGAAAAGGAATTCGCGCCCAATATCCGCAACAACCCTCTCCCGAACCATAGGGGTGAAGGAGTAAATATGATAGAACTGATGAAGAATGGGATCCTGAAGGGTCAATTGGGCTGATTCGGGAAGGCGATGACCCTAAGAAACCTGTAGTCACACTCACTCCTTTTATGGTATAGGTACAACCAGCAGTCGAATTTGAGATAGCCGCATCAACTTCGTTCGAAATCGAAGTGACAACACCTGCAGCTACACCTGCTCCATTTGAAATAGAAGTAACCACACCCTTCACTATGACGGTACCATCCACATTTCCCTTTAAACCCAATGTCGTACCTTGGGATTATGTTGCCGAGGCCAGGAGGAAAGGGAAAACAAAAATGGAAGAATGTGGTGCTGCACAAGGGATGACCAGAACTGGAAGAATCTATACGCCTGAGAATTTGGGAGGAACAAGTAAGGAAGCCACTGCCAAACAACTCATCATTGAAACCGGTCCGAATGATCTCTGGAGGAAGGTACATGCAAGGGAATATTCTGTGGTAGACCATCTGAACAAAACTCCCTCCCAGATATACATCCTATCACTGCTGCAAAATTCTGAGGCACATAGGAATGCTCTGATGAAGGTGTTGAATGAAGCGTACGTGCCCAACACTATCACCAGTGGGGAAATGGACAACATGGTGGGGCAAGTGTTGGAGAGCCACAAGATCACCTTTCACGAAGATGAGTTGCCTCTAGAAGGATTGAGCCACAACAGGGCACTGCACATCATGGTGCAATGCGAGGATAAGTTCATTGCCAGGGTTTTGATAGACGGAGGATCCAACCTCCACATCTGTCCATTGACAAATCTAAAAAGGTAGGGCAAGGGTTTGCATGAAATACAAGCAGGGACTATGAATGTGAAGACATTCGACGGGTCGCAAAGAGCCACAATTGGGGAAACCAATTTATGCTTGCAAATGGGTCCCACTTGGTTTGATGTTGAATTTCAAGTGCTAAACATATCCTCCTCCTACAATTTGCTGTTAGGACGACCTTGGATACATGCCGCTGGGGCTGTTGCATCCACTTTGCACCAGGCTGTGAAATTTGAATGGAATCATCAAGAAGTAATCATTCATGGAGATGGGAGCAATCCCATTTATACCAGTCAAACTGTTCTGGTCGTGGAAAATAGAAGGAAGTTGGGCGGAGAGACTTATCACCGCATCCAACGCATCAATGCAATTGAGAAAGATAAACGGTGGAGCAGCAAAATAGAAATCGTACTGGCATGGTCGGGGTATGAACCCGTCAAAGGAATTGGGAAGAAACTCCAAGGCATTACCAAGCCAATTGTCACGACCCAAATTTCCCTCCATTGGTTATCGTGATGGCACCTAGTCTTAAGGACTAGGTAAGCCTAATATTCATGGAATAACAACAATAATAGTAAAATCTAATATTTTTCTAAAATAAATAATTCTTTATACATTGCATATTCCCAAAACCCGGTAGTACAAGTCATAAGATTTATAGAGTTTACTACAACTTCTAATTACAAATGTTTGGAAGTAAGCAAAAACAGTGTAAATGCAAAATAGAAAGGTGACTCCGAAGCCTGCGAGTGTAGTATGAGCACACCACAGCGGTTCCCAGTAAGTATCAAGACTAACCTCAGTGAAGTAGTGACGAGGACTAGTCAAGATACCCACTGGTCTAATAAACTAGTCAAGTATCATATAGGAATAAAGGGAAAACAATGTACATATAAAGGCTACGCAATATAGCTAACAACACAGTAAATTCAATAAAGAAGGAAAAATAATAAGTATCAGCGGAAACCATGGAACCACACAAATATTGAATAGAACACAAACGAATCTAGAATGTAAATATACAACACGGACAACTAATGTCTCAACAACTTCAACCCCTTCTATATCAAATACGTAGTCATTTCCATGAGGTTCCGAACCTCGGACAACCACCATTTACGGGTCCCAATATTCGAACCCTAACACTTGGCATCTTGCGCCCTCATTCGAGTACTAACTGCACGGACGACTCACGTGCCCATTGGGTCATTTCCACCCATATGGTAAGTAAAACAAGAGTATCTATACTTGAAAACAACGAGGAGCCCTAAATCCGTTAATAGTACTTAACTGCGTGTATGCTTGTGCAGGTGTCCTAACATGATTCAACAACCAATAAGCATAAGGGAAGAAAAGGGCAACACGTACATTGTCATCTCACAAATTTCCACACGAATAAACTCACATAGTAAGAGTTCCAGTACACAATAACAACAACAAGAAAAATCCCCCAGGCCAACGCAAGTATCACAAACAATCCCTGACATACCCCACCTTGTCTCACCACGTGTGCAATAGTAAAGTACATGCCTGCCTTGTTTCGCCACACATGCATAAACATGTTCCCACCTTGTCTCGCCACATGCGCAACCCACATATACATATCCCTCCTTGTCACGCCTCATGTAACCTCATATCAGCAATCGCACGGTAGAAACCTCGTGCATCACAATAACCACAACCGCACGGCAGAGACCTCGTCATCACCACAACAAGTACAACAACAACAATTGACAATAATACAAGATATGGTAGATACACCAATTCAAGAACTTTGATCACAATAAAAGCAAGGCTAATTCGCAAGGAATAAGCACAATAAAGAATACTAGGCATAATAAGGACAACTCAACAAGGAAGAAAAATAACGTATAAGAGTCG
The DNA here is from genome assembly GCA_005239505.1 of Nicotiana paniculata. Taxonomy (NCBI): domain Eukaryota; kingdom Viridiplantae; phylum Streptophyta; class Magnoliopsida; order Solanales; family Solanaceae; genus Nicotiana; species Nicotiana paniculata. The sequence continues at coordinate 150,705 of ML331942.1, forward strand.
TACCCAAATGCACGGTTCAACAACAAGAAAACTCACACGAATCCGATAACTCCATATAAGGGCAAGTCAAATAAGGTATAGAATATCTAAACTTCTTTTAAGGTTGAGCAGTTACGAGGATATTCAACAATTTCACTTAAGGACAAGCGGCAGGAAAAATAATCATAACTTCAGTTAAGACCAAAAAAATTAAAGGAGGAGATGAAGATAATTACAATTTGATGACAACCAGTTAAGATGACCTAGCATGACAGTAAAAAGGAGTAAATTCTTCAGATAAGTCAATTAGGAGTCAGATAGGAAAGAGGAGTAAATACAAGAGTAAGAAATCCTACATTTAGGCAAGTAAAGATGAAACTAGAAATTTGGAAATTCAATCATGCCAAGAACAATTCATACTCAGCGAATATAAGGACCTAAGAATTCCTAAAGGGTAAATTTTCCACAAATAAGTCCGAGCACGCACTCGTCACCTCGCGTATACGGACTACAACCAACATAGAAGACTCAAATCCTAAGGGAAAATTCCTCCACACAAGGTTAGGCAAGATACTTACTTCAACCGCTCAAATCAAACTTGAAATCACGTTCTTGCCACGAGTATCCGACTCTAAATGGCCCAAATCTAATCAAATCAATAGCATTGTGTAAATAATACTACAAGCAATTAGTTTAACTAATAAATTCGAAGGTAAGACGCGAAATTAGGAAAATTGCCCAAAAATCCCCATCGGGCCCACGTCTCGGAAACGAGTGAAAGTTACAAATCTAGAACACTCGTTCACTCACGAACTCACTCGAACAAGAATCATCGAAAACCGACATCAAAATCTCATTAAATTCTCATATTTCTATTTAGGGAACCTTCCTCCCATTTTCATGATTTGTTTCACCGAAATTCATTGATTAGATTGAAGAAATTGCTATGCATTAATGATATAACAGTGAAATAAGGTTAGGAATCGTAACTTATGAATCTTCTCCTTAAAACCCACTCAAAATTGTCAAATCCCGAGCTCCAAATCATTTTAGAAAATATGAATTTCAAACCCTCAGATTTGTATAAATAGCCCAGCAATTCCGCACCTGCGACTCATTGGACCGCACCTGCGGAAAATACATCGTAGGTGCGAAAACTCACTAAATGAACTGTGGCCGCACCTACGATCACTGGGCTGCATCTGCAGCTCCGCACCTGTGACGCTCTCCACCGCACTTGCGGCTCCACATCTGCAGGTGCGAAACACTAGAACCAGCAATGCTTCAACTGGTTTTCTAAGTCCAAAATCATCTCGTTGAGCATCTGAAACATCCCTGAGGCCCTCGGGACCTCAACCACACTTACCAACCAGTCTTAATACCTTATCCAAACTTAGTCGAGCCTTTAAAACACATCACATAACATCAAAATCACCAATTATGCATAGATTCAAGCCTAAGAACTTATGAAATTCCCAAAATCCACAACCGATGCCGAAACACATCAAAACTAGTCCGAAGGACTTCAAATTTTACACACAGGTCATAAATGACACTACGGACCTACAGCCACTCCTGGAATTCCATTCCGAGCCCGATACCAAAATTTCACCTATCGGCCAAAATCGCCAAAATTCTGACTTTCGCCAATTCAAGCCTAAATCTACCACAGACCTCGAAAACACATTTCGGACGAGCTCCTCAAACCAAAATCACCATACAAAGCTGCTGACACCATCCATAACTCGTTCCGGATCCGTTTACATAAAAGTCAAATTCTGGTCAAAACTTTACTGTTTAAGCTTCCAAAACAACAGTCTTTCTTCCAATTCGACTCTAAATCATTCGTTAACTAAATCCAACCATGCACGCAGGTCGATGTAAACAATGCAAAGTTGTTCAAGACCTTATTCCACCGAAGAGAGATTAAATTCTCAAAACGACCGGTCGGGTCGTTATATCAATATAGCTGAAACATCATGGTACAACTTTTAGGCTTGGATATCCGTATACCTGGCAAAAATATGATGATTTTTCACCCCCATGGCGTGGTCCCTATTACCCTCTTGAGCAGCCAGCGCCACGTCTGAGTTAATACTTTCATCAGGCCGATACAATATGGGGATCCGAAAAAGAAGAAGCTTTGGCGGGGCTAAGGAGACTGTTCTTGGAAGACGAAGATATGGATTGCAATGTGATAGTTGAGCAGAAGGAGAAAGAAGGCCTTATCATTCAGATAATGGAGAGGAGAGAATTTCCCAAAAACTAGACCGCCACACCATCCAAGGCCAGACGAATCCCGCCGTAGCATGGCTAATAGTGTTATTTGAAAAACAATTCTTTTGAGCATTATGAAACATCTTTCTTTCAGTATTTCGTTTTGAAAAACATTGTTTGAAGTCATTTAAACGCTACTTTGTTCAAAATTTCAGCATTTTTATCAATAATTTGATGTTTTGTTATCATTGTCGTTCATATTTTTCCTCTACATCATTACTATTTCTTTCCTTGATGAACCAACGACTGTGACATGTAATGAGAAAACGCAACACAAGGATAGTGATTCGGAAGAGATAGAAGAAAAAGATGTGATACTTCAACGGATCGTCAGAGAAGTAGAGACTTTAAGAACAAACCTAAGTGCAACCTAGACGAGACTGAGATAGTCAATTTGGGAGATTCTGAAACCATCAAAGAAACTTGCATAAGCATCCACTTGTTACCGTTAGAGAAGGAAGAATACACTCGCTTCCTGAAAGAATATAAGGACATTTTTGCATGGTCGTATGATGACATGACCGGTTTGAGCACATCCATAGTGGCTCATAAATTTCCTACCAATCCAATATGTTTGCCAGTAAAGCAGAAGCTCAGCAATTTTAAACCGGACATGAGCCTAAAAATCAAGGAAGAAGTCACTAAGAAGATCAAAGCCAAAGTCCTCAGGGTAGTTGAGTACCCAACCTGGTTAGCCAACATTGTGCCAGTTCCGAAGAAAGATGGGAAAATCAGGGTGTGTGTCGACTATCTGGATTTAAATAGAGCAAGTCCCAAGGACGATTTCCCACTACCAAATATACACATACTGATTGATAATTGCGCCAAGCATGAGCTCCATTCGTTTGTGGATTTCTTCGCGGGTTATCATCAAATATGGATGTACGAAGAAGACGCAAAAAAGACAGCCTTCATTACACCGTGGGGATTATACTGCTACAAGATAATGCCGTTCGGTCTGAAGAATGCTGGGGCCACCTACATGAGGGCCATGACAACCATCTCCCATGATATGATACACAAGGAGATAGAGGTATGTTGACGATGTCATCATCAAGTCCAGAAAGCCGCAGATCACATAGCAGACTTGAGGAAGTTCTTTGACCGACTGCAAAAGTATAATCTAAAGCTGAACCCCGCAAAATATGCTTTCGGGGTTCCTAACAAAAAATTGTTGGGATTCATCATCAGCCACCGAGGAATCGAGTTAGACCCGTCAAAGGTCAAAGCTATCCAGGAATTACCACCACCAAAGAACAAGAAGGACGTGATGAGTTTCTTGGGACGTCTCAATTACATCAGCCGCGTCATAGCACAGTCCACAGTGATATGTGAACCAATTTTCAAAATGCTGAAGAAGGATGCCGCAACCAGCTGGACTAAGGATTTCCAGAAGGCTTTTGATAAAATCAAGGAATACCTGTCCACACCACTAGTCCTAGTCCCGCCAGAACCTGGTAGACCACCATTACTCTACTTTTCGGTATTAGATAGGGCTTTTGGTTGTGTTTTGGGACAACAAGACAAGACGGGGAGAAAGGAACAAGCCATATATTACCTGAGTAAGAAGTTCATGCCTTATAAAGCACGGTATTATTTGCAGGAACGCGCCTAATGTGTTCTGACATGGATAGCTTAGAAACTGAGGCATTACTTATGTGCCTGTACCACGTATCTCATCTGAAGGATGGATCCCCTGAAGTACATTTTTCAGAAGCCAATTCCTACAGGGAAGCTGGCCAAGTGGAAAATATTGTCGAGCGAATTCGATATCATCTATGTAACTCAGAAGGCGGTCAAAGGACAAGCATTGGCAGATCAGCTTGCCGAAAATCCTGTAGAAGGAGAATACGAATCACTAAAAACGTATTTTCCTGACGAAGAGGTAACATTCATAGGAGAAGACCGTGCTGAAGCCTACGGCGGTTGGAGAATCTTTTTCAATGGAGCTGCAAATTCCAAGGGAGTCGGTATCGGAGCCATCTTGGTATCGAAAGCCGGTCAACATTACCTAGTGTCCGCAAAACTCAGGTTTTCGTGCACCAATAATATGGCGGAGTATCAAGCCTGCATATTAGGGATCAATTTGGCTGTCGATATGAATATCCAGGAACTACTAGTGATTGGTGATTCACACTTGCTGGTGCACCAGGTACAAGGAGAATGGGCTGCAAAGAATGCCAAAATACTACCATATCTACATCATGTACAATAGATGAACAAGAGGTTCACAAAGATAGAGTTCCTACATGTCCCCAGAATCCAGAATGAATTTGCAGATGCATTGGCCACTTTGTCCTCTATGATACAACATCCGGAAAAGAATTTCATCGATCCCATTCTGGTGAGAATCCATAATCAGCCGGCGTATTGTGCTCATGTCGAAGAAGAGATAGATGGAAATATGTGGTTCCACGATAGCAGGGAATATTTGGCAAAGGAAGAATATCCAGAGCATGCAAACCACACTCAGAAAAGCACATTTCGGAGGTTGTACAATCATTTCTTCCAAAGCAGAGGAATTCTGTGTAGAAGAACTCCTGATCTAGGACTTTTAAGATGTGTCGACACCAAAGAGGCTTCCAAATTGCTTGAAGAAATACATGCAGGAACTTGCGGCCCGCATATGAACGGTTTTCTCCTAGCCATATACTCTGGGCCGGATACTTTAGGATGATTATGGAAACAGATTGCATCTGATATGTCCAAAAATACCACCAGTGCCAGATACATACAGATATGATACGAGTGTTGCCAAACAAACTCAATGCAACAAGTGCACCTTGGCCTTTTGCTGCCTAGGGAATGGATGTCATTGGTCCAATCGAACCCACTACTTTGAACTGGCACAGGTTCATTTTAGTGGCCATCGATTATTTCACCAAATGGGTTGAAGCTACATCCTACAAGGCTGTAACCAAGGAAGTCGTTACAGACTTTGTCAGGGATCGTATTGTTTGTCGATTCAGGGTTCCAGATTCCATCATCACTGACAATGCCGCTAATCTCAACAGTGATTTGATGAAATCCACATGTGAAACTTTCAAAATCAAGCACAAGAATTCCACAGCATACATGCCTCAAATGAATGGAGTCGTAGAGGCCGCCAACAAGAACATCAAGAAGATACTAAGAAAAATGGTAGAGAATCACAAGCAATGGCACGAGAAATTACCATTTTCCTTATTAGAATATCGTACCACATTCCGCACATCAATCGGAGCAACTCCTTACCTATTGGTTTACGGCACTGAAGCCGTCATCCCCGCCGAGGTAGAAATTCCTTTCTTGATAATTATACAAGAAGATGAACTCAGTGATGCAGAATGGATAAGGAGCCGCTATGAGCAATTAGCCCTCATAGATTGAAAAAGAATGAATGCAGTGTGTCATGGTCAGCTTTATCAAAACAGAATGTCTAGAGCTTTCAACAAAAGGGTCAAACCTAGACAATTTACACTGGGGCAGCTGGTGTTGAAACGGATCTTTCCACATCAAGATAAATCCAATGAGAAATTCTCAGCCAACTGGCAAGGTCCTTACATGGTTCACAGGGTACTGACAGGAGGAGCACTCATACTCGCAGAAATGGACGGAGAGATTTGGCTAAAGCCTATCAATTCAGATGCAGTCAAAATATACTATGTGTAAATCTATTTGCATTTCTTCATATGATGTAATTGAACTACACTTGACTTGATTCCTGTTTAAGAGGGGATACGTAGGTAGCCTTGTGGGTTCGGTCACAATTCAATAAGAATTTCCATTTTTCCCCATAATTAGAAACTAGAGCAGAATTTTGAGGAGGACCCTCAAAATTCTGAAGCAAGTTCATCCAACGACATTGCACGCAAAGCAGCCTGAAGATCATTCAGAAACTGGGGCAGAATTTTGAGGAGGACCCTAAAAATTCGATGACAAGGAGTTCACAATGTCTCTGATAACGTCACAGCCACTGGTTCATCTAATTGATTTCTTAATCTGCATATTACTATGTTTTGAAAACCATACATGCATACTTCTGAAAAACTTTATTTTTAGCCAACTGCTACCCATGGTAACTCGAACAGAACCCTCCGGCAGAGCGGAGCAAAGCAAGCAGACAAAGTCACGAACCAACCTCCCCCACAAAACTCATAGATTTTCTTTTGATGCAGGAATAGGTCATCGCCATAAGTATAGCCGCAACAACAGAACCACCGGACATAAATATGTCTCCAACTAAGAATACTTCGCTCTTATTTGCTACTCGTCCATTTTCATGAGACTAAGCACTATCTTAATCTTGCATGAGGCTAAGCCTTGCCTCTCTATTTGTATAAGGCTAAGCATTGTATTCTCCTTGCATGAGACTAAGCACTGTCTCGAATCTTGCATGAGGCTAAGCCCTGCCTCTCTATTTGCATAAGGCTAAACATTGCCTTCTTCTTACATGAGGCTAAGCCCTACCTCTCTATTTGCATAAGGCTAAGAACTGCCTTCGCTCTACATGAGACTAAGCACTGCCTCGATCCTTGCATGAGGCTAAGCCCTGTCTTCCTATCTGCATAAGGCTAAGCACTGCCTTCACGAGGCTAAGCCTTGACTCCCTATCCGCATAAGGCTAAGCACTGCCTTCACGAGGCTAAGCCTTGCCTCCCTATCTACATAAGGCTAAGCACTGCCTTCTCCTTACATGGGACTAAGCATTGTCCCAAGACTTGCATGAGACTAAGAATTGTCTCCCTTTACAAAAATGTTGCTCTGTTTCAAACCTTAAATTATTCTTTTGGGACTAAGCTTTGCTCCCAAATCTACGCAAGACTAAGCTCTGTCTTGTCATTATCTCTAGCATCATGTCTCTATATCTCATGGGCTGATATATAGCCAATTTTTCCAAAGGTGTCATAGTCTGAAGGCATCATCCTCATAGTCGGAAAACACCATGCCATGGCCTGAGGATCTCTCAATCTTGCACATCATTATTCAAAGGCATCATGGTTCGGAGGCACCATCTTCATAGCCCAAGAACATCATTACATGGCATGCGAATTCCTTACAACAACTCATGGCTCGAGACATCATGGTCTAAGGACGTCATCCTCACCTTCCAAAGACAATATTCATGGTCCAAAGGGAATTTGCATCATTTACGAAAATCTATATGAACATATTGTGTTTTGAGTTTGCAGGCGATCCAGAAGCAACCGTTATCCTAACAGGAGAAATCTATGCTCCAGTTATCACCCAATGACCATATCTTCCGATTATTTCAAACGTAACCGATCATCATTTGTTACCCAGTTTCACTTACCCATAACCATTTTCAAATCTCAATTGATCCCACTCGGAATATTTTGTCCGCTCTTACAAATAACTCCATCGGTTCATTCCACCGTTGGATCCAGAACTACACATGACCTGATTCCTGTAAAACCAGGGATATGTAGGCAGCTCAAAAACCAGAGTGCGACCCATGTCTTTCAAATCACTCCATTCAGTCAAAGTCAGTCATCATTTCTTGATCCGATAACTCTATCGTCCTTCCCGGGTAAAGAGGGGCAGCTGTTGATACCCAATTTTCCCCCTCATATTTTTAAATATAGATATATACTTTCAAAACTGAACATATGCATCATCATTTGATTTGTAAATACATACAAGATTTTTTCCTAATTTTCTATAATTTTTAAAGATTTTTAAATCAATTTATTCCCATATTTTATTATATAAATACTCATTAATTGCATCACAAATTATTTTACAATGATTTTATCATATAGTTCACCATTTATACCCACATGTTGTTTTAAATATTTTTAATATATTTGGCATGATTGCATTCGCCTTCACGAGGCTAAGCCTTGCCTCCCTATCTGCATAAGGCTAAGCACTGCCTTCACAAGGCTAAGACTTGCCTCCCTATCTACATAAGGCTAAGCACTGCCTTCTCCTTACATGGGACTAAGCATTGTCCCAAGACTTGCATGAGAATAAGAATTGTCTCCCTTTACACAACTGTTGCTCTGTTTCAAACCTTAAATTATTCTTTTGGGACTAAGCTTTGCTCCCAAATCTATGCAAGACTAAGATCTGTCTTGTCATTATCTCTAGCATCATGTCTCTACATCTCATGGGCTGATATATAGCCAATTTTTCCAAAGGTATCATAGTCCGAAGGCATCATCCTCATAGCCGGAAAACACCATGCCATGGCCTGAGGATCTCTCAATCTTGCACATCATTAGTCAAAGGCATCATGGTTCGGAGGCACCATCTTCATAGCCCAAGAACATCATTTCATGGCCTGCGAATTTCTTACAGCAACTCATGGCTCGGGACATCATGGTCTAAGGACGTCATCCTCACCGTCCAAAGACAATATTCATGGTCCAAAGGGAATTTTCATCATTTACGAAAATCTATATGCACATATTGTGTTTTGAGTTTGCAGGCGATCCAGAAGCAACCGTTATCCTAACGGGAGCAATCTATGCTCTAGTTATCACCCAATGACCATATCTTCCGATTATTTCAAACGTAACCGATCATCATTTGTAACCCAGTTTCACTTACCCATAACCATTTTCAAATCTCAATTGATCCCACTCGGAATATTTTGTCCGCTCTTACAAATAACTCCATCGGTTCATTCCACCGTTGGATCCAGAACTACACATGACCTGATTCCTGTAAAACTAGGGATATGTAGGCAGCTCAAAAACCAGAGTGCGGCCCATGTCTTTCAAATCACTCCATTCAGTCAAAGTCAGTCATCATTTCTTGATCCGACAACTATTTCATCCTTCCCGGGTAAAGAGGGGCAGCTGTTGATACCCAATTTCCCCCCTCATATTTTTAAATATAGATATATACTTTCAAAATTGAACATATTCATCATCATTTATTTTTTAAATACATACAAGATTTTTTCCTAATTTTCTATAATTTTTAAAGATTTTTAAATCAATTTATTCCCATATTTTAGTATATAAATACTCATTAAGTGCATCACAAATTATTTTACAATGATTTTATCATATAATTTCACCATTTATACTCACATGTTGTTTTAAATATTTTTAATATATTTGGCATGATTGCATTCGCATTTTTAAGGCCAAAACTGCACATTTGCAATAATAGCCTATATGTACCTATAATTATTTTAATTATGTCAAAATAATCCTTTTATAATTTTATAGTATTAAATAACTATTTTTACTTGCTTTAATTTAAATGATATTTTTATTATTTATTTATGATTTCTTTTACAAATTATTTATTAATTAAATTGGGTATTTAACTAATAGCCCTAAATAATTCCTATTTTTGGACCTAGGCTACCCAAACCAACCCAAATTACCCAGCCCAACACCTAAAATGACTAACCCAATAACCCCAGCCCAAAACCAACGACCCAATTACCCTAACCCGATCGCGGCCCATTCACAACCCGCCCCAGTCCCGTTTAACATAACACCCCCAAACACTAATCACCCATTCCCTCTCATCCGCCGTCTCTGAATCCTCTCAACCCCTTCTCTCTCTCTCTCTCATGAACCCTAGCCGTCACACCCCCAAATCCCCTCTCCAAATCCCGTTGATAATGGGATTTCACCATTATTTGCATTCTCTTGGTACTTACTACTTGATTATGGTATAATTTAGTAGTTTTCCTAACCTGGCAGGCTAATCTCTCCATTTTCGGACCAAATTCGGTTTGAACCCTCCCCTTTTCTCGTCTGTGTTCGTCTTCTCTCTCTCTATGTACGAATATCTGAGATTTATCTCTGTTCTCATTTACCTTAAATATTAAGGTTTATATCTTTTACAGATCTGTTTATATTTTTTATCATTTTTCTTTTAAAAACCTTTTTCATGTTCTCGTATGTCTGTTTTTGTGATTTCCGTTCAAAACCTTGCCTAATTTATTTTTGCCCTAAAATTAGGGCTCATATCTGGCTAAGATCTGTTTTGGTTGATTATCTCGACCTTCCGTTTATTTGCCTTCTATTTTTAGTGATGTTGTTTTCCTAAATTATTGGCCCTAAATTAGGGCTCGAAACTGTTAAAGGTTCTTGTACTTTTGATTTCTGCCTCAGTATCTGTCTATGTGCATTCCGACTAGCTTTATTTTAGGGTTTTGATTATTATTCTGTTTTTCATTTTACTGATTATGTGGTTACTTGCTTTAGTTAGACCTATTTGATTATTGACTTGCCTTAATAGTATTTCGAACTTTTCCTTAAACAATGTGATTGATTGTTTCCATATTTGCATGCCCTAGTTTAAGGCTATTTAAACCCTTTCCCTTTCTTCCCTAGACGGACTCGGAAAATCATTAACCTTACTAGTCTTAAACTCTATTATGTTATTATTCTTATTCTACATTGTGGTCTTGGCCGGCTGAAAGCCAAGGCCATTAAGTTCTGGGCTTTGCTTCTCATTGTTGATTCAGAACACTGTGGTTTTTTGTTATTTTCTTGCACTTCTCGTTTAGCTGGTGAGTTATGTACCCTTGACGTTTCATTCTTATGTATTTGTGACTTGTGTCTATGGTCCAGTGTGCTTAAGTTTATTGTTTAAGCATGATTCTGTCAATTTTTCATCTGTTTGAGTCTCTTTAGTTCTCTAATTAATGTTGTTAGTTCTGCAACTATATATGCTTGTTTTGAATAATATGAATCCTCTTAAGTTTTTTAGCTTAATGCCTTCTAAGTTGATTTCTTCACTTGCCTTCAATTTTAGTAATCTCTTAGGGTAACACTAGAATACCTATAAGTGCACATTTTCTGAATCTTTACAAAGTTTTGTCTTGATGTATTTGACCAGTGCTAAGCCCTTTTTCTGTCATCCATGTGCCCTGATAACCTGTCTTTTAGCATGTATTTAGTTCGTGTGATTCCATACTCCTTCAAATAATTATTTGACTTTAGGGTAATTATTAAGTTTACTTTCTCCTACCATGTCTAATGTTGTTTGTTTCCTGATGTGAGTGAACATAACTTGTCCTTAATACTAGCATGTACACTTAGCCTAATTAGACCTATCAGGCTTTAACTTGTTAAGTATTATGCATTTTGTGCATAAAGAACTCTGTAAACTTTGCCAACTTGTTTTCTTAACTATTTTAATGTAATTCTGCCTATGTGTTTAAGTCTTGTTGTCCTTTTTGATCAACCACTCTGTGTTCTGAACTCTGCTATGTTTGCTTCCCAAAATCAAGTATGTCTTTTAAAATTCTGTTCCTTAGCCATTGCCTCCATCTTATGTGCTGCCTAAGCCACCCTGGATCCCCATCCTTAGGCCATTTAGGTTCTGTCCTTGGCCTCTCAAATGTGATCACTGCTTGGGGTCCATATGAGACCCTTGTGAACTCTGACACATTGGGGTTTGGTTTCTAATCTCTTTGGAACTGTTTCTGATCATTTTTTTCTCTAGTGTGAGCACTGCCCTTCTTGAAACCCTTGGGAACTCTGAAACACTAGAGATTTGGATTCTGTGTGCTATGGGTGAATCATTTACCACTAGTTATTGTGTATCCATGAATATGAGCCTTGGAGTTGTTATGGGTTGAAGGCCTGGGTTGTCCAGGTGTATTTGGGCCTGTTGTAGGCTCTCTATAGTTTTACTTCATTCATTAACCTGGTATGTAATAATTTATGTAATAACAACTCTGGGGTATTAGTAAAAATGGAAAAAGGTTCTTATTTTTTATATTTGTACTCACTGGGTAGAAATCCTACCTATAGGATTATATTGTGCTGTTGAAATTATATGCTAGAAATCCTGCGTATAGGATTGTATTGTGATATTGAAATTATATGCTAGAAATCCTGCCTATATGATTGTTTGTGTTGTTGAAATTGTATGCTCGAAACCTTGCCTATAGGTTTTATGTGTTGTGTTACCAAAATTGTATGCTAGAAATCTTGCCTACAGGATTATATTGTGTTACCAAAATTGTATGCTAGAAATCCTGCCTATAGGTTTTATGTACTGTGTTGTTGAAATTGTGTGCTAAAATATGTATAAATGTTTAAGTCTGCCACGCATGATTAGAAAACCTCCCTATATGGATTTCATTTTGGCTCAAACAAATTCTGTGAATCTCTTGAATACTTTACTCAAATGATTAGAAATCATGCCTTTAGGAAATGCATTAATCTAGTTTAAATTACAGCATACTCACATCTGTTTGCTTAGAAATCATGTTCATAAACCGTAATCAATTGTCACACTCACGTAGCTAATATGCATGTCTATAATGGAAGTTTCAAAGGTAAAACTCACGCTCATAGGGGTAATTATCGTATGTGCTGAATAGTAAACTGGAACTCTGCATAGTGTTTTGTTAAATACCACTAGAAAGCATGCCTAGAGGAGTAACTAATAATTCTGAGTCGTTTGCTTGTTGTCAACTACTAAGTAAGTCACCTACATAACCTGCCTATAGGTTTAAACGATTTTAATTGAAATCAATAGGCAATTACAGAATCACTTAGGAATTACTGTCATCATGTTTAAAATCCAGAATCACGTAGAAATCATGTCTATAGGATCCAATGTCCTTAACTGTCAAAACTTTCAATACGCCAACATGTTTTGCGTGCATCTACTGCCTTATGTGTGGGGATAAATTGACCCTTTATCTACTCCTGTATGAAAAGTCCAATATGTTTTGTATGTCACTTAGTTTTACAATTCTGAGCAACCTAAGTTGATTCTAGAACCATCCAAAATAGAGGCCCCCAATGCCTCCAGGACCATAGATAAGGGACGGGTAGCGCACACATAGAACACGAGTTAGAATTGATTAAGCGCTTTAGGTAAAAACCCAAAATAGTAATCGGGTAGCAGGAGATGATAGTATGTGCCCACTAAATAATATGAGTAACACCCTCGTCTTGTTGGAGTTATGAAGTATTATTTATGTTGCATGGGGTTATCCTATAGGCTAAAAAACTTAGGACCCCCCGTCCCTATTAAACCATTCCTCGCTTTTCTTGTTTAGACTAATTCACGTAAGTTAAGTTCGGCCGAGACCCACCGTTGTGGACCTCGAGGAGTGCCTAACACCTCCCCCTCAAGGTAATTTGAGCCCTTACCCGATCTTCAGTGATGAAAACTGGTATAATCTGAGTTATTTGCTATAGGTGCCCTAACGCACCTTAATCCGTTAGGTGGCGACTCTCCAAACCAATTACTTTTCCCTTCTCTCAAAAGGATTTGTAAATGTCGAAACCCGATTTTGCGAGAAAAAGGGGGGCGCGACAATGGGACATAGGCCGTTCGTCCCGTTTTGGGGGTGCAATTGGGATTTGAGCAGAGTAGATGACTCTCGAAAGAGTTCTAATGAATGCAAGATCTATATGTGGCAATTGAGAATTTTCAGTATTTGTATACGGCTAGGAACTGAGATTTACATTGGATGGTATCGAGACTCGCGATATTTTTATATCCTTATGGATTCTACATTTCAGGGTGAGGAAGATGGAGGAAATGGATTTAGATTCACATAAGGTCTCTTTAAAGTAAGTGTCTCAATTGTGGTACTTTTGAGGTACTTAAGAGGGAATTCAATGACTTATGGGCTTTAGGCAATGTGGTTTTTTGCTAGGATCTCTTGTGGTGATTTGGGTAAGGATCGTGGTGTTCTATCAAGGAAGAGTATCAACTTGAAGGAAATTCAGAAGGAACTCGGAGAAATAGGACAACTTGGTAGTAGGTTGGATCAGCACAGTAATAGATATGATCGGTCCTTTAGGGTACTTATGATGTGGTAAGTCTCTTTGAGTGTTTTATGGAAATACTCTTGGGTTTGCCGACCTGTGTGGCTCGGTTGAGTTAGGGAGATTCACTTCTGATGATGAGGTTATGTGCAAAGGGGTTTTAAGGTGTTCTCAATGGTTTCTGCCATGGGTCGAGGTATATATTTCCTACCGGTGTGTGGATTATAGTGATTTTCTCCTGGATGAGATCAAATGGAAGGTTTCTGGATAATCAGGTATGTATTCTACTTGTGACTCAGAGTTGATTATGAGATCCTCGTACTTTTCATATGATGGCATGATAGATGCGGAATGTTGTGTGGGATTGAGATTTTCATATGCAAGTTATTCAGTTTTGAAGAGAAGGTCATGAATTCAACATGGACGATTTCAGATGACTAGGTGAATGATATTACTACTTGTCATTGCCGGAGTAGGGTGCTCATTCAAAAGGCGCATTGTGTTTTGACTTGTGGATGCTTCATTGGTATTGCAATACCGGCCTGGTTGATCGACTACTGATATTCAGATTTTTACTATATGGCACGGGAGAATTATAGAAGTATTCATTATGGGATAATTGTGTGTGAGAGATGTGTTATACATTCGGGCGGTGGAGTTGGGATTAGATATGGTGATTCGTGTGTTCTACGGATTAGGAGACCGAAAACCAAGTGTTAAATAGTGTCGTTTAGTGGCGTGTAGGGAGTCTCAAAAGTAGGTTGTTTCGTGGTTGCAGACTGTGAAGATGTGGCCAAAGCTATCCAGATGATAATATGTGTTATGGTTAGGTCATTATGGACCTTTAGAGGGTTAATTATCTATTTGTGAATAACCAGGGTTGATTTGCGGCCCATTAGTAGGCCTAATAAGGATGTGTATTCTACATCGGGTCGAATTGGTTGACTCTGTACTGCCATTGTGAGGGATGTTCCATTCGATTAGTATTGAGCTTATTCGTGTTCTGAGATGCTCTCTGAGTCACCCTTCTATGCTGCGAGGGGTTGTGATTCATTGGTTATATAAACACACGATGCGGTTCTATTTGGGCCTTATAGAAGAATTTGAGTGATATGGGTATTAGGGTGTTGAATGATTGATTATGCATTGATTATGTTCATTCTGGACTATGGTATTGAGTTATTTTCTTCTCAGTGGTTATGGTCATGCATTTTGGGTACTAGACATCAAATTGCGCGTGGTTGTCGATTTTGAGCATTGTGACTTGAGGTATTTCATGTGGACCAGTGTTTGGATGGGGTCGCGCATTGCAGCAAAGTTATGTTGGGATATGATCCTTTGTGTTAGATTCGTGTGTTTTGGTTCTACGGTGTGTGATGGGTTCTTAGCATTGCATTGTGGTGGTACTTGTTGAGCTTGCGGGATGGTTCTCTCATTGGAGCCATTTTCTACGTTTGAGTACATTTGAATTGTTGCGTATTGATGCACGGATTGCACGGTTTGTGGATATGGTTAGTATTGGTGAGGCATGTTAGTAGAGTAGCTTGTATTAGATAAGATGAGGTCGTGGGACCTAGAATGGGTGCTATCGGATTTGATTGCGGTATATTTGAAAGGATAATATCGATGATCGGCTTAGAAATTGGCTATAATTATTGTCGAATGAGAGGGAGCTCCATGTCTTGTTAATCTGATGAATGGTTATGAGTTTCCACATGTTTCTTTCATCATCTGCAGTATATAAAGGCTTTAGAACAAGGTTTTGTTTGACATGAGGTTTATTACCGGTATTGGGTTATCTTGAGCAGCTACTGTGATCAGAAATTTTGCTACGAGTATGCAAGTCGTGTGTTAGGTCGGTAATTGCATCTTGGGTTGTGGTTATGGCTTGATACAACTTATTCTGACTTATACAGTGTGTAGATCTGAAATTTGGGTCTTGTAGTAAATTCTGGATATTGGAAATTAGATTCTGTGGTTTACGGACTAAGATTGAAGTAATGATCTTCAGTTATATTGTGTTGTCGGGACTATATGACGTGGGATCACCCCTATATATGTGCATGGTAAGGTTACACAACGGTTTGACGGCTTAGAAACAACTCTTGGCACGTTCGAGGATGAACGTATGCTTAAATAGGGGAGAATGTAACGACCAGACCGGATGTTTTGAGCATTTGCATTTTTCTCGGTAGTTTGGGAGCACAAGTAGCTCCATATGATGCATAAGGACTTGTGTGCAAAATTTTAGTTCATTCCGAGTTGTTTTGATATGTTTCGGCGCGTGTTTTTGGAAGTCGAAAGTTCATTATGTTTGATTTGAGGAGAGTTTCATCGTTTCGATGTTGTTATGCATGATTTGAGGCCTCGAGTAGGTCTGTATTATGTTATGAGACTTGTTGGTATGTTCGTACGGGGTCCCATAGGGCTCGAGTGAGTTTCGGATAAGTTTGGGTTGTGTTGTGCTCATTTTTCTTATGTTTCAATGTCGTTTCTTCAAGCATAAATGATACCACATTAAGAAAAGAGCTCGGATTTCTGTTTTGATTGAAACATTAGATTCGTATCGTAATTACGGAGTCATAGCAAAAAGAATCTTCAAATTTAGACATTGTATGAGGATTTTATGGTCATTTTACTAAGAATGGGGATGCTAGATTTTTCATATTAATTACGAAATTTCCACTGATATCGTATTTAAAAATCTGTACTATTTTCAAATATTAAAAGCAGCATATCTCCTTCATTTAAAGGTAAAATGGAGTGATTCAAAATCCTAACTTGATTAAAATTTCACAAGGAATCTATTGGAGACATAAAAAGCGAGTTTCAGAATCGTTTGCATGCAAAAACGAGGCAGAACAACTGGGTAAAAGTACTTAATATCGAAGGTTTGTTCATTTAGTCATATTTTGAGCTGGGGAGCTCAGATTTGGTTAATTTTTGGAAGGTGATTTTCACCATATGGATTGAGGTAAGTGTTCTATACTCGATTCTGATTATATTTCATAAATCCATCTTCATTTTTTGGAATTTGATTGATGTTTCAAAATAAAATTTGGGAGTTTTGTCTAAAATTTCATAAAGTGAATTTTTGAGTTTTGAATATCAATATTGATGTCAAATATTTCTGATACTCATCATTAACTTCAACAGAAAAAGTAAATCTACTTAGCTCTTCAGTCGTAGGAGAAATATTTTTAAACTGGAAATGTAACAAAAAGTGGTTCAGTCCTACATGTATCAAAAATGTATAAAAATTATATATTTGATGTATCACAATGAATTACTGTAACGACCCGACCAGTCATTTTTAGTATTTGCACTTCGCTCGGTAATTTGGGGGTACGAGTAGTTCTGTATGATGTATTAGGACTTGTGTTCAAAATTTTAGTTCATTTCGAGTTGATTTGATATGTTTCGACGCGAGTTTTTAGAAGTCAAAAGTTCGAAAGTTCATTAAGCTTGATTTGAGGTGCGTTTCGTCGTTTCGATGTTGTTATGCATGATTTGAGACTCGAGTTGGTCCGTGTTATGTTATGAGACTTGTTGATATGTTCCTACAGGGTCCCGAGGGGGTGAGTTTCGGATAGGTTTGGGTTGTGTTGTGCTCGTTTTTCTTATGTTTTGACGTCATTTTTCAAGCATAGATTGTACCATTAAAAATTTGAGCTCCAATTTCTGTTTTGATTGAAGCACTAGATTTGTATCATAATTACGGAGCCATAGAAAAATAAATCATCGAATTTGGACATCGTATAAGAATTTTATGGTCATTTTACTAAGAACTGGATCGTAAGATTTTTTCCAGATTAATTGCGAAATTGCCACTGATTTCGTATTAAAAAATCTACACTATTTTCAAATATTAAACCAACATATCTCCTTCATTTTAAGGTCAAATTGAGTGATTCAAAAGCTTAGCTTGTTTGAAATTTCACAAGGAATTCATTGGAGGCATTAAAAGCGAGTTTTGAGATCATTTAGAATACAAAACGAGGTAAAACAACTGGACAAAAATACTTAATATCGAAGGTTTGTTCATTTGGTCATATTTTGAGTTGGGGAGCTCGAATTTGAACAATTTTTGGAGGCAATTTTCACCACATGGATTGGGGTAAGTATTCTATACTCGATTTTGGTTATATTTCATAAATCCATCTTCGTTTTGGTATTTGATGGATGGTTTCAAAGTGAAATATGAAAGTTTTGTCTAAAATTTCATAAAGTGAATTTTTGAGTTTTGAATATCAATTCGGAGTCAGATTTGAGTGAAACTAGTATGGTTGGGCTCGTAATTAAATGAGTTGTCGGATTTTGTGAGTTTTGTCGGATTTCGAGGCGCGGGCCCGAGTTTGACTTTATGGTCAATTTTTGAATTTGTTTAAAGATTCGACCTTTATTGATTGGGTTTGTTTCCTTAGGCATTATTTGATGTATTTGAGTTGCTTTTGGCTAGTTTTGAGCCGGAGGTTGGCACGTGCGGGATGGCATTTTTGGAGCATCCTTTGTCTTGCTGGGTATTGGATTTGGCTTGTTCGAGGTAAGTAACACTTCTAAACTTGGTGTTGAAGGTATGAAACCCCGAATTACGTGTTATGTATTTAATGTTGAGGTGATGCGCATGCTAGGTGACCGACGTGTGGACGTGCACCGTGTAAATTATGATTTAGTCGATTTCATAACACTGTGTAGCTGCCTTATCTGAACATTTCTACTGCTCCTTGTGTTAGAGTACCTGAGCTGTAATTGATGCTACAAATCATGTTCAAGCTATATGCTGGTACTAGTGGGACCCATTGTGGTCATTATTTGTTGTTGAGTTATTTTCTTTATTTCAGTTATGTACTGAGTCACATTCGTCATTACATATCTTATCTCAGTCTCTGTTATTGTTTATTGTCACGTCTCATATCATTGATTTGGGCTGCTCAGCATGAGTGTTGTGAGCTGAGAGATTGGAGAGATTGATGACTGAGTGAGGTCGAGGGCCTGATTGTGAGGATATTGATACTATAGCACGTGAGTTGTCCGTGTGGATCCAGATTTTGATATTATAGCACGTGATTTATCTGTGCATTACGTAAGTTGTCCGTGCGGATCTAGATTTTGATACTATAACACGTGCGTTTTCCATGCAACACGTGAGTTGTCCGTGTAGATCAAGATATTGATACTATAGCACGTGAGTTTCCTTGTAGCATGTGAGTTGTGCATGAGTATTATAGTGCTTGGGATGAAGGAACCCATCCGGAGTCTGTGCAACCCTAGTGAGCGCAGTTGCTAGCAGTTATTATGTTTGGGCCAGATCTGCCCTGATTAGTACTGAGTGACTGAGTGTGTCGAGTGATTATGCGAGATGAGTTGAAAGTATGAGACAGTGAGATTGAGTACTCTGAGAGTGTGAGTACATGAGTTCATCTCTAAGATGCATTGCATTTGACATGCGTACTTGAGATACATGCATAGAGAAGCATTTCCTTCTGCTACCTAGTGTATTGGGTGACATTCATGGTTTCACCTGTATATTGACATGTAGGCATAGAGATATATTTTACTCATGCTATCTGAAAATAAGACACCCCATGTATTGTTGAAAGGTTTTTTGGGAAAAATCACAGTTTTCAAACTTACTTTTATTTTTGGTGATTTCGGTAAAAGATTTGGGTTTTCACTTATATACTTGAAAGGCATGCCTTTTTTTTTGGAACTATAAACAATCTGAGAATTTTACCTCTAAGTGACATCTTTTATTACTTTCACCATGTTGTTATGAGCTGTTGTTGGCTATTGGTGTTGGACCCGACCTATGTTCTATCTTGTCACTACTTTCAACCTAAGGTTATGTCGGTTACTTATTGAGTACATGGAGTCAGTTCTACTCGTACTACACTTCTGCACCTTGCGTGCAGATTTTGGATGATGACGTTTCTGTGTTCGATGGGAGCTGGATTTGAAGATGTACCTGCGTTCCGGCCATAATTGCCTCTTGTTCAGGGTAGCCCTAGACTTGTGAAAGATTTGTTCATGTATATTTCAAACATATGATGTACTTCATTTCATACTAGCTTTGTAAATTCTAATCTTAGAAGCTCGTGATTTGTACTACCAGTCCTTGGAAAATGTATAAGATTAAGATATTTTTCTTTTACTTATTTGTCTTATTAAATTTTATTGGAATTGGTTAGTTGTTAATTGGCTTATCTAGCAGGTTTGGTTAGGTGCTATATGACTAATTGGATTTTGGGTTGTGATAATTACAGTGTATCATATATGTATAACTCATCAATACATAAAAGTTGGTACCTTATTCCCTATGCTATTGAAGAAACCAGTAGAGAAGTCCTCACGCATTAGCCTGTATATCCTCTCCAATACGAAACATTCATAGAACCACACATGTAGTGCAAGAGGAAATCCACCAATCCTATAAAACTCAGACTTCCCCCTCAACCTGTCCCTCACCGACTTCATTAAATCTTGAAACGCAATCTTACCCCGGGGAAAGGACACATACTCACCACTCTTGTAAAGATGAAAATCACGTTTACTTATAAATATCTTTCGAGCCTGAGTGGACAGTAGAAACGTGTTTATGAAATAAGTGATTGCAATCTTAAATTCGTCTTCAACATACTGCTATTTCTTCTTATGTGATGACCCGATATGTCATCTTATGTTTTAGAACCTAATTCTATGCTATGAATCCTTAAAACCCTCATTTTAGCCTTTCTCGATTTGCTTACGCAGTCCGGGAATCTTTCCGGAAAGCTTTTATGTTAAAAACTGAGAAAATATGAAATTCTTGCCTTAAAATCCATTTCAGTTGACTTCGGCCAATTTTTTGAGAAAATGGACCTAGATTTGTGTTTTGACGGTCCTGATGGGCCCGTATTGTGATTTAGAACTTGGACGTATGCCCGAAATCGAATTCGAAAGTCCCTAGCCTGAGTTATCGTATTTTGTAAAAAATTGAAAGTTAAAGGCTTAATGATTTTGAAATGTTTGACCAAGGTTTGACTTTTTGGATATTGGGTCTGTATTTTGATTTCGGAACCTGGTACAAGTCTAATACTATATTTATGAATTGTCTGTCGAATTTGGTGAGAAACGAAGTTGGTTTGACGTGTGAAAATAGAAGTTTCAAAGTTTTCTTGAAAAATTCATTTGATTTGGTGTTCAATTCTTAGCTCGAGGTATTATTTTGGAGATTTGATCATGCGAGAAAGTTTGTATGATGTTTTTAGACTTGTGTGCATAGTTGGATTAGAGCCCCGAGGGATCGGGTGAGTTTCGAATAGGCTACAGAGTGAAGTTAGACTTAGAAATGTTGCTGGTGTTTCAGTTCTGGTGCATGGCTCTGATCTCACATTTGCAAGATCAGGCATCGAATTTGCGACCTCTGATGGGTTCGCATTTGCGAAGAGTAGTTGGGCCACCTTATGTTCGCATTTTCGAAATATACTTTGTATTCGCGAAGTGGGACATGAGGGGGTAGTGATCGCAATTGCGATGAAGTGATCACATTTGTGGAGGGTCAGTGTTCGCATTTGCGAACATTTCATCATAAATGCGATGAATGCAGAGATGTGAGGGGCTTCGCATTTGCAATGGATTCTTCGCATTTGCAGGGTTCACATTTGCAAACCCTAGGTCGCAAATGTGACATCTGTAACTGATCAAATGGGACTTAGACGGGATTTTTTATCTTTCTTTAAATTTTTCAAAACACAAAACCCTAGAGGCGATTTTTCAAAGAACCTTTCTTCCCTAAATCATTGGTAAGTGATTCTAAACTAGTTTCTTTCAATCCTAAGATTTCAACCTAAAGTCTTGTGTTTTCATGGTGGAAATTGGGGTTTGGGTAGAATTAAGGATTTTTGTAAATTGGGGATTTAGACCTCAAATTGAGGATTAGGGCATCCAATGTCCCTAAGACAACTTTTCGGAATCAGTACATGCATTATGTGTTTCTAGTAATGTCCTTTGGGTTGACAAATACCCCAAAACATTCATGGATCTGATGAACGAGTGTTAAAGCCTTATTTGGACTCCTTTGTCATTGCGTTTATTGATGATATCTTGATCTACTGCCGCAGTCGAGAGGAGCATGAGCAACATCTTCGGATTGTACTTCATACTTTGAGAGACAGCCAATATATATGCTAAGTTTTCAAAGTGCGAGTTTTGGTTGGATTGTATCGCTTTCTTGGGGAACATTGTATCAACATAGGGTATTCAGGTAGACCCTAAGAAGAATGAGGTAGTGCAAAATTGGCCTAGACCCACTTCAGCCATGGAGATCCGGAGTTTCTTAAGTTTGGTGGGTTATTACCGTCGGTTTATGAAGGGGTTCTCATCTATAGCAGCTCTGTTGACTAGGTTAACCTAGAAGAGTGCCCCATTTAGATGGTTAAATGAGTGTGAGGAAAGCTTTCAGAAGCTAAAGACTCATTTGACTACGGCGCCGGTGTTGGTGTTTCCCACAGGTTCAGGATTTTATACAGTATATTGTGATGCATTACGTGTTGGGCTCGGTGCAGTATTGATGCAGGATAGCAGGGTGATTGCATATGCGCCACGGCAGTTGAAGGTTCATGAGAAGAATTACCATGTCCATGACTTAGAGTTGGCGGCCATTGTTCATGCGCTGAAGATTTGGAGGCACTATCTTTACGGCATATCGTGTGAGGGTTTCACGGATCATCGGAGCCTTCAATATTTGTTTAATCCAAAGGATCTCAATTTGAGGCAAAGGAGGTGGTTGGAGAAATTGAAAGACTATGATATCACCATCTTGTATCATCCAGGGAATGCCAATGTGGTGGTCGACGCCTTGAGCAGAAAGGCAGTGAGTATGGGCAGGTTTGCGCACATTCCAGTCGATGAGAGACGCTTGCATCAAATATTCAGGCTTTGGCCAATCAGTTTGCGAGGTTGGATATTTTGGATTCCACTCGTGTCCTAGCTTGTACAGTCGCTCGATTTTCCTTGTTTGAGTGCATCAGGGAGCGACAGTATGACGACCCTCATTTTTTGGTCCTTAGGGACATAGTGTGGCACACTGGTGCCAAACAGGTTACTGTTGGAGATAATGGAGTTTTGAGGATGCAGGGTCGCGTTTGTATGCCTAATGTAGATGGACTTCGTGAATTGATTCTTAAGGATCCCACAGTTCTCGGTATTCTATTGCCAAGATGTATCAGGACTTGCGGCAACATTATTGGTGGAGGAGAATGAAGAAGGACATAGCTGCATATGTATCTTGGTGTCTAAATTTTCAGGAGGTAAAGTGTGATCATCAGAGACATGGTGGTTTGCTTCAGAAGCTAGAGATTTCTTGAGTGGAAGTGGGAGCGTATCACTATGAATTTTGTTGTTGGACTCCCACGGAGTCAGAGGAAGTTCGATGCAGTTTGGGTCATTGTGGACATGCTGACCAAGTCAGCGCATTTCATTCATGTGTAGTTACCTATTCTTCAGAGTGGTTGGAAGAGATTTATATCCGCGAAATCGTCCGTCTTTACGGTGTGCCCGTGTCTATCATTTCTGATCGAGGTATGCAGTTCACCTTGAACTTTTGGAGAGCAGTACATCGTGAGTTGGGCACACGAGTTGAGTTGATCACATCATTTCATCATCAGACGGGACGAAAAATCCGAGTGCACTATTCAGATATTGGATGATATGCTCCGCGCATGTGTTATAGACTTTAGAGGATCGTGGGATCATTTCTTGCCACTTGCGGAGTTTGCTTACAACAATAACTACCAGTCGAGCATCCAGATGGCTCCATATGATGAATTATACGGTATCTCCAGTTGGATGGTTTGAGCCAGGGGAGGCTCGGCTGTTGGGTACATACTTAGTACATGATGCCTTGGATAAGGTCAAGATTATTCAGGATCGACTTCGTACAGCTCAGTCCAGGCAGAAGAGTTATGCCGACCATAAAGTTCGTGATGTTGCATTCATGGTCAGAGAGAGAGTGTTTCTCCGGGTATCACCCATAAAAGGTGTGATGAGGTTCGGAAAGAAGGGCACGTTGAGTTGTAGGTATATTGGGCCTTTTGAGATTCTTGACAGAGTGGGAGAAGTGGCTTACAGGCTTGCGTTTCCACCGAGTTTATCAGCAGTTCATCCGGTGTTCCATGAGTCCATGCTCCAGAAGTATCATGGCGACCCATCCCATATATTTGATTTCAGCTCTGTCCAGTTGGACAAGGATTTGACTTACGAAGAGGAGTCGGTGGCTATTCTAGCCCGGCAGGTTCGTCAGTTGAGGTTGAAAAGTTATCCTTCAGTCCGAGTGTAGTGGACAGGTCAGCCCATCGAGGCAGCTACTTGGGAGTATGAGTCGGACATACAAAATAGATATCCTCACCTTTTCACCATCCCAGGTACTTTTCTATGTTCGTTCGAGGATGAACGGTTGTTTTAGAGGTGGAGAATGTGATGACCCGATAGGTCATCTTATGGTTTAGAACCTAATTCTATGCTATGAAGCCGTAAAATCCTCATTTTAACCATAAAATTCATTTGAGTTGACTTCGGTCAACGTTTTGAGAAAATGGTCCCGGTGGGTACGTATCGTGATTTAGGACTGGGTGTATGCCCGGAATCGAATTCGGAAGTCTCTAGCCCGAGTTATTGCACTTTGTAGAAATTAAAAAGTTAAAGGCTTAATGATTTTGAAATATTTGACCAAAGTTTGAATTCTTAGATATAGGGTCTGTATTTTTATTCCAGAATTCGGTATAGGTCCAATACTATATTTATGACTTGTCTGTCTAATTGTGTGAGAAACAGAGTTGGTTTGACGTGATTCTCATATCCGGTTGTAAAAATAGAAGTTTCAAAATATTCTTGAAAATTTCATTTGATTTGGTGTTCAATTCGTAGTTCTAGGTGTTATTTTTGCTATTTGATCGCGCGAGCAAGTTCGTATGATATTTTTAGACTTTTGTGCATAGTTGGTTTAGAGCCCCGAGGGCTCGAGTGAGTTTCGAATAGGTTACAGAGTGAAATTGGACTTAGCAATATTGCTGGCATTTCAGTTCTGGTGCAGGCCTCTGATCTCGCATTTGCGAGATCAGGCATCGCATTTACGACCTCTGATGGGTTCGCATTTTTTGTACAAAGACAGCAAATAGGCATCTCATTTTACTTGTAAAGTTCCTTTCTTTTGAATATAATCTGAAAATTGGCCTTGGCCTCCAAAACCTTTTGTGTGCCTTGATTTATTTTCTTTCCAGCACTTGTGTGTAAGAAGTTTTTCCATTGTTAGCACACTTTGTGTTGATCCTTCGTTTGGACTGAAACTAGACCGTAGCATTTTAGCTAGCTAGTTGTCCTCACGGTGATTGTTGAAATTCATCCTGTGACAATTGTGAGGACAACTAGCTAGCTAAAATGCTACGGTCTAGTTTCAGTCCAAGCGAAGGATCAACACAAAATGTGCTAACAATGGCAAAACTTCTTACACACAAGTGCTGGAAAGAAAATAAATCAAGGCACACAAAAGGTTTTGGAGGCCAAGGCCAATTTTCAGATTATGCTCAAAAGAAAGGAACTTTACAAGTAAAATGAGATGTTTATTTGCTGTCTTTGTACAAGTATTTATAGGCTTATTTATCCAGACATGGCTGGAATTACAAGAAAAGTAAACTAAATTTGCTGCCAGGCATGGTGTGCAGCAATGATTCCAGTCAGGCATGTTGTAAAAGCTGTCAGGCGTGCTGGGAAGCAATCATTCTATCCAGGCAGGCTGCAAAAGTTGTCAGGTAGGCTGCAAGGGCTGCCAGGCATGCTGAAAAGGCTGCCAGGCATGCTGAAAAGGTGATCATTGCTGGTTTTTGAATTTGTTAGCTACTCATCGCATTTGCGAAGAGTAGTTGGGCCATCTTATGTTCGCATTTGCAAAGTGGGATAAGAGGGGGCAGTTATTGCAATTGCGATCAAGTGGTCTCATTTGTGGAGGGTCAGTGTTCGCACTTGCCAACATTTCATCGCAAATGCGATGAATGCATAGATGTAAGGGTCTTTGCATTTAATATGGATTCTTCCCATTTGCGAGGTTTGCATTTGCGAACCCCAGGTCGCAAATGCGATATCTGCAACTGATCAAATGCGACTTAGGCGAGATTTTTGCTCATTCTTCAAATTTTCAAAACAAGAATCCCTAGAGGCGATTTTTCAAAGAACCTTTCTTCCCCAAACCATTGGTAAGTGATTGTAAACTAGTTTCTTTAAATATTTCACTACATTTCCTAATATTTCAACATAAAATCTTGTGTTTCCATGGTGGAAATTGGGGGTTTGGGTAGAATTACGACTTTTTATAAATTGGGAATTTAAACCACAAATTGAGATCGAATTCCAAAACAAATTACATAACCGGGCTCGGGGGTGAGTGGATAATCGGATTTTGGTCCGAGCTTCGGGATTGGACCAAGCGAGCCTGGGTGTTGACTTTTTCAATAATTACCTAAATTGAATCCTTTGCAATAGTGAGTAGTTTCTAAGTCTTAATTTGAATATTTTGGTTAGTAATTTTCTAGATTCTATTTGTTCTGAGGCTTGTTTGAGAGACAAAGTTGTGATTGATCTTTGAGTGGACCTTTTAGAGCGAGGTAAGTGTCGTTGTTAACCTTGACTTGAGGGATTAAGACTTGTTTGTCTTTTTGCTACATGTTTAGATGTTGGGTACAACATATATGTGAGGTGACGAGTACTTATGCATTGTTGTCGGGTTTAAGCATGCGGGTGGGGCTCGTTTCTTGTAGTTTATTGCTTACTTTGATCTTGTTATCCATTCTTAGACTAGTTACTCACTAAATGAATCGTTCTTATCGTGTTTACCGGCTTTGGTGATAGTTGAGTATTGATTCCAAAGTTAAGATTGGTAATGTGGAACCATTGTTGAAGTAAGGCTTGTTATTGTTGATTCTATCTCCCTGCTTCATACTTTTTCATTGTTATGTGGTAAGGGAGAGTATTAAAGCACGAAGAGTGATACTGTGCCATATTGTGAGTGTTAATGTATGAAGAGTGATGTCGTGCCATATTGAGAGTGTTAATGCACAAAGGGTGATGTCGTGCCATGTTATGAGAGTTAATGCACGAAGGGCGATACCGTGCCATATCTATTGATTCATATTGTGAGGTTGAGAGTAAAAGCACGAAGGGTGATGCCGTGCAGTATCGTTGTTTCATTGTGAGGTTGAGAGTAAAAGCACGAAGGGTGATGTCGTGAAATTTTCTTCATTGTGGCTACTTGTTTTCATAGTTTTAAGGCATATTGACTATTCTGGTTATCATTCCGTTGTATCTCTTATATCTTGTACCCCTTTAGCATGTCCCCCTCCCAATAGTACATGTTTAGTTGTTACTTGTTGTTTTTTTGTACATGAATTGTTATCTGCAGAGGTTTATTATGTGGTTGTCTTGTCACTGTCTTGTCATAACCTCGTCACTCCTTCGTCGAGGTTAGGTTAGACACTTACGGGTACATAGGGTCGGTTGCTCATACTACACTCTGCACTTTTTGTGCAGATTTTGGTACTGGCCCTAGCTGATCGTGAGGTTAGCAGCTGGACTTGCTTGTCGGAGACCCAAGGTAGATTTGTTGGCATCCGCAGATCCTGAAGTCCCTTCCTAGTTTCTTTGTAGCTTCTGTTTAGCTTAATTGTTTCCGTTATTGAAATCGACTAAAGTTGGCATTGAGAATCCTCTAAAGTTGGCTTGCCTAGCAAGTGAAATGTTAGGCGTCATCACGTTCCCGAAGGTGGAAATTCCAGGTAGTGACATCTTCTCAAAACAATCAATAAGCGACTTCTTTGATACCGCTTCAAAACCAGAAAAATAAGTATCCACCAACCTATGGTCCACTGAAGTTACTCTCAGCATGTTCATTGCCAGAACAGTTTAAACCACTTACAACACCAAATTCCCGAAGACCAAAACGTAAAACACCTCTTTCACATAAAATTACTCACACTAATCTTGAACCAACTCCCAAAATATGAAATAACGAACGAGCTGTTCTTGGAGAGAAACTCGAGGTAAATCAAGGAAATAGCTAAAATAGCTTTCCCTAAACATTCGAAGCTGGACATCAGTCAACTTTGACTGCAAAACTGATGTGATGTCCACATTAGTGTATGATGTACAATGAGTAATAGGAAAAGGTTCACCAACTGGAATATAAAGCTTCCAAGGCAACAAATAAATGACACGAATTAACAACAAACAAATACAAACTAGATCCAAATTTTAAAAATTATTCAACAATACAAAAAAATATAACTTAATTGTATGTACCTTACAAACTTTGTTAGGAATTTTAACTTTTTCTTCCTTCTGAACCTTACTCTTTTTTGGTTAGACACCCAAATTCACTTCGTCTTCCAACAACATCCTTTCGAGATTCTAATACTTTTTAATATTGTCGGAACAATTTGGTCTTCCCATATTTCGTTCATCAATCGATTTCTCAACTAAAACCGAGTTGAATGAGGAGATAAACTCATCGACCTAGTTTCTCTTCTCATGTTGCTCGATTTCACAATTGAAACCGTCTTTGAATAAGGAAATGAACTCATCGAACGAGTTTGTCTTGTCATATTGCTCTGTTTCACCATTGAAACTAGGTTGAATGGGAAAATTTTAATTACTACTATAAATAAGAAAGATAACAAAAAACTATAGATTCCGATACGTTATGCAGCATCCTCACCACCTTATACCTCTTATCACTAACATTAATGAATATTGAATTTGATTCCACAATTCAATAGGTGGCGTGCAATCTACTGTATTGGCGTTTCATTAAGTTATTTTGTCCTTTTTTGAATTTCATAGTTTTGAACTTAAGAAGGTTTGAACCCCAGTAATTATTGTTGGAATTTTTGAACCTATCTATAAGTATTTGAACTCCAAGAATCATTGCTGGGTTTGGCTTGTCACGACCCCAAAATCCCACCTTAGGTAATCGTGATGCCACCTAGCCTCTAAGACTAGGTAATACTAACACACATTGAGAATTTAGTAGAAATAACAACTAAGATATAAATTTAAATTGGTAACTATCATAGTAAATCCAAGATGGAAAGACAGTTAAATAATTTCCAAAATTGGTGAAACTGAGTTATAAGCTCTACTGAAATATATTAAGAATCTATAATACAATATTGTTCGAAAATGTGATGACCCAAAAGGTCATCTTGTGTAAATTTATCAAAAACTGTGTTCTGAGGCCCCAAAGCCTTCGTTAATCTCACCTCAATGTGCGTGTGCAGCTCGGGCACGTAGCCGGGAAGCCTTTATGTGAAAATGTGTTAAACAGTTGAACTGATGATAATTAAATTGAATAAAGTTGACTTTGGTCAATATTTTTGGTAAACAGACCCAGACCCGTGATTTGACGGTCCCGGAGGGTCCGTAGGAAAATATGGGACCTGGGCGTATGCCCGGAATCGAATTCTGAGGTCCCAAGTCCGAGAAATGAATTTTTAAAGGAAATTATTTTCTGAAAATAATAAAGACTTTTAAAAATAAACTTTGATGTGAAATATGTGTTACCGAGCCTGTATTATGGTTCCGGAGCCCGGAACAGGTTCAATATGTGTTATGTGAGTTATCTGAAAAATTTGGAAAGAAACGGACTTGGTTTGATGTGTTTCGGATAAAAAATGGAAGATGTGATAGTTTATGAAGTTTGAGGAAATTCTAGGGATTTTTGAGTTTAATTCATTGTTATGATGTTATTTTAGTGGTTTAATTACTCGAATAAGTTCGTAGGATGATTTTGAAGGCGTGTGTATATTTGGTTTTGAGCCCCGAGGGCTCGGGTGAGTTTCGGGTAGGTGTCGGGGTGCTAAACTTAGGAAATTTCTGGTGTTTTAGGCTGTTTCTGGTGTCCAGCTATTTCCTTCTCTACGATCGCGATGTTCAATTTGGGAAGGGGGTCAATTTTCTCTGCGCGATCGCAAAGAGCTGGGTGCGAACGAGGAGCCTTAGGGTTTTAGCTCTACGCGAACGCACCCCTATGTCCACGATCACGTAAGTCTCCTCTGGGGTTGGGGGCTGGGTAGCAATTGTTCTGTGCGAACGCGTTCTTTCGGTCGCGATCGCGTGGGTCCATGTCTGGGTTCTCTGTGATCGCACTCCTCACTTCGCGATCGCGTAAGTCTGAAGTTCAGTACTCTCCGCGATCGCAGTGTTTCTATCACGATCGCGTAGGGTAAATCCGCCCAGTTATTTAATTGCTCAAAAACAGAATACCCATTACGGGATTTTCATATCTTTCACCATTTTCTTCTTCTCCACTCTTCTTGGCGAGTCTTAGGAGACCATTCCACCATAGCTTCATAGGTAAGTGTTCTTAACTCTAATTTATTCCATTTTCCTTCATCAATCACTAGATTCTAGGTCTAAAACATGGAATCAAGGGTAGAAATTGGGGGTTTTGGGTAGAGTTAGGGCTTTTGAAAATTTTGGGAATTCAAACTCATTTTTGGGTCGGAGTTCAAAACAAATTGTATATTCGGGTTCATGGGGGAATGGGTGATCGGGTTTTGGTCCAAACCTTGAGTTTGGACCAAGCAGGCCCGGGGTCGAATTTTGGTATTTTTGGAAGAATTATGGGAAATGTATAATTAGGCTTTGGGATTAAGTTATTAAGTCAATTATGTCTAGATATTATCGTTTCGGAGTCAGATTCAAGAGGAAAGGTCGTGATTGAGGATTGACTTGCATTCTTGGAGCCGAGGTAAGTGTTTGGTCTAATCTTAGCTTGAGGGAGTAGGTATAGATTATTATTTTCTATGTGTAATTTATGTCCAACGTATATGTGAGGTGACGGGTACCTATATGTTGTGGTCAAGCATGCCTGTGAGTCGAATTTTGATGAGTTATTTAATGCTCTTTGATATCCTCTGTGCTGTGAATTATTGGGAACCTTGGAATTGGTACCTTGAGGTTACTTCATGACGTAGAAAGTTATTGATTATGTGTTCGACTGAGGGTTTTACTGTTGATATTATACTTCTGAGTGAGATTGGTTATAGCTGAGTCCCTTGCCGGGACAATAGAATTTTGTTGATTATTTTTGTACATTTGAAATGTATATTGTTAAACTTTCATATCAATTGTTGTTTTTATACTCATCATGCATGAGGAAACAATTCCGTGCCGAGTGATTATTATTTATGCACGATATAACATCTCGTGCCAATGATTATATTTATGCACGAGGGAACATTCCGCGCCGATCGATTATTATTTATGCACGACGGAACATTCCTTGCCGATTGATTATTATTGGTGCACGAGGGGACATTCTGTGCTGAGTCATTATTGTTTTTGGGCGAGGGGACATTCCGTGCCGTGTGATTTTGAGGTTATACACGAGGGGTCATGCCGTGTTTTCTCCTGTCTATTTTACTTGTTCGGGTTGATATTTCCTGTTTTACTTCTACATTCCAGTTAGTACTTGATTCTACTATTTTGGCAATTGTTGCCCTCTTAACCCCAGTATGTTCTTCCCCGTAACTGTATTATTTTTTATTTTCTGCTATACTATTGAACTGCACAGGTACAATTTGTTGTCGTGTTCTAGCCTCGTCAATACTTCGCCGAGGTTAGGCTCGACACTTACTCAGTACATGGGGTCGGTTGTACTGATTCTACACCTGCACTTCTTTATGTTGTGCAGATTACCTAGCCGGACCCAGTGGACTTCGTTAGGGGAAGTGTCCTTCAGTCCATTCCAGACGACACCGAGGTAGTTCCGCAGGCGTTCGTGAATCTCGGCGTCACTGTCTATCTTTCATTCTGTCATCTACGTGTTTCCATACAGATATATCATTTATTTCAAACTGTTGTTTTTAGCTAAATCTTAGACTGGTTCGTGAGGTTGTGACTCCATTTATGGGTTTTGTACTTAAAGGGATTTCTTCGTTATTAGCTATTGTTATTTAGATTTTGTTAATGCTTCCGCTCTTTATCCGAATTACCTAGTCTGTGTTTCTTATTTTCACTTGTTAATAAATCAATTCAGTTAACACGTTGGCTTGCCTAGAGGGATCAACGTTAGGCTCCATCACGGCCTGAAGGTGGGATTTCGGGACGTGACAAGTCGGTATCAGAGCACTAGGTTGCTTAGGTCTCACACCTCACAGACAAATTGGTAGAGTCTGAGGGATCGGTATAGAGACTTGTGTAATTATCCCTCAGAGGCTGGAAAGTTAGGAATAACTTCACTTTTCTTCTTTTCTGTCGTGCGATTTGAATCCTAAATGCTAATTAAGTTTCGATTCTATTCTCTCGCAGATGGAGAGAACGTGTGCTTCCTCATCTACCGATCAGCCTTGATTCTCCTGTTGCAGCTCCTGCGAGGGGCCGAGGCCGAGGGCGTATTGGAGGCCGAGGCCGAGGGAGTATTGGAGGCCGAGGCAAGGGCAGGGCACAGCCCAGGGCAGCAGCCCCAATAGAGGACCCACAGATAGACTTTGCCGGTGAGGTTCCTACTCAGACAGTTCCAGTTGGACCAGCTCAAGTCCCAGAGGGTTTCATTGCCACCCCGGTGCTTCAGGACGCTCTAGTCCTCTTAGTGGGACTCGTGGAGAGTGTGGCTCAGTCAGGTCTTCCTCCTACTGCACCAGCCATCTCTGAGGCTGGGGGAGGGACCCAGACTCCTGCTACTCGCAAGCCAGAGCAGCTAGGTCCTCAGTTCCAGACTCTGACACCTCAGAGTGCCAGAGGAGCTCAGCCAGGCATTGTGGCCCCGTCAGTTGAGGGAGCAGCTATGTCAGCAGATGCTTTATGGAGATTGGATACATTCACCAAGTTATTCACTACTACATTTACTGGTGCACCATCAGAGGATCCCCAGGACTATTTGGACAGTTGTCATGAGGTTCTTCCAAACATGGGCATAGTAGAGTCCAATGGAGTTGACTTTGCTACTTTTCATCTTTCAGGTTCCGCCAACACTTGGTGGAGAGACTATTGCTTGACCAGGCAAGCTGGATCTTCACCATTGAATTGGGCTCAGTTCTCCGAGTTATTCATGGGGAAGTTCCTTCTAGTTACTCAGAGGGAGGATCTTCGGAGGCAGTTTGAGCGCCTCCAGCAGGGATCTATGTCTATCACTCAGTACGAGGCCAGGTTCATCACTCTAGCTCGGCATGCCATTATGATACTCCCCACTGATCGTGAGAGAGTGAGGAGGTTTATTGAGGGTTTGGCTCAGCCCATCAGGCTTCAGATGGCCAAGGAGTCAGGTACTGATATTTCATTCCAGGATGCGGCCAATGTGGCCAGGAGGATTGAGATGATTATGTCACAGGGTGGTGGTCAGGGGGCTGACAAGAGGCCCCGTCACTTCGGTCGATTCAGTGGAGCCTCATCTGGGGGCAGGGATTCTTTCGGCAGAGGTCATCCTCCCAGACCCGATCAGTCGGCACTTCAGGTAGCTCATAGTGCACCGCCAGCTCCTATTGGTGCACCACCAGCACCTACCAGTGCACCGCCGCTTCAGAGCTTCCAGGGTGGTTATCACGGTCGACAGGGTCAGTTCCAGATTCAGCAGCCACATCAGCAGAGGCCTTGTTATTCTTGCGGTGGTTTGTGGCATATTTCCAGGTTTTGCCCCCAAGGTTCTGGTGGGTCTCAGTATCAGGGTTCCCGTGCCATGGTTCCCGCATCAGGCGCACCCCTACCCCCTCAGCCAGCTAGGGGTGGCAGTCAGGGTGCTAGAGGTGGAGGTCAGACTCATAAAGGTGGAGGACATGCCATGAGAGGTAGAGGTCAGGCCGTAGTAGGTCGACCCAGAGATGCTTAGGTTGGAGGGGATCAGCCCCGGTGCTATGCTTTTCCTGCCATGCCTAATACTGAGGCTTCTGATGCAGTTATTACAGGTACGATTTGAATTTGCAGCTGAGAGGCTTCGGTGTTATTTGATCCGGGTTATACATTCTCCTATGTGTCTTCATATTTTGCCCCTTATTTGAGTAAGCCCCGTGATTCCTTGAGTACTGATGTACATGTGTCTACACCGGTGGGTGATTCTATAGTGGTAGATCGAGTCTACCGTGCTTGCTTAGTAGTTATTGGTGGTCTGGAGACTCGGGTTGATCTTTTGCTTCTTGAAATGGTTGACTTTGATGTTATATTGGGGATGGATTGCATATCCCCCTATTATGCTATCCTGGACTGTCATGCCAAGACAGTGACCTTGGCCTTGCCAGGGGTGCCTCGTTTGGAGTGGAGGGGGACTCCTAGTCATTTTTCTGGTAGATTTATTTCTTATATGAAGGCTCGGCGCATGTTCGAGAAGGGTTGTTTGGCCTATCTGACCTATGTTCGTGATTCTAGCACCGAGGTTCCTTCCCTAGAGTCTGTGCCCGTGATTCGTGAGTTTCCAGAGGTATTCCCTGCTGACCTGCTGGGTATGCCACCCGACAGGGATATTGATTTAATTATTGAATTAGCTTAGGGCACCCAGCTTATTTCTACTCTACCGTATAGTATGGCCCCGCCAGAGTTGAAGGACTAGTTGCAGGATTTGTTGGATAGAGGCTTAATTAGGCCTAGTGTTTCTCCTTGGGGTGCCCCAGTATTGTTTTTCAAGAAGAAAGATGGCTCGATGAGGATGTGCATTGACTACCGGCAGTTGAATAAGGTTACTATTAAGAACAAGTATCCTTTGCCGAGGATTGATGATTTATCCGACCATCTTCAGGGTGCTTCAGTGTTTTCCAAGATTGACTTGAGATCTGGTTACCATCAGCTGAAGATTAGGGCATCTGATGTCCCTAAGACAGCCTCTCGCACTCGTTATGGGCATTATGATTTCTTAGTGATGTCATTTGGGCTGACAAATGCCCCCGCTGCTTTTATGGATTTGATGCACCGAGTGTTCAGGTCTTATTTAGACTCATTCGTTATTTTTTTCATTGATGATATATTGATATACTCTCACAGCCGAGAGGAGCATGAGCAGCACCTTAGAG
>ML331944.1:0-25774 GCA_005239505.1 Nicotiana paniculata
TCAATGACCCTTACTTGCCTTATGATAATCATTCTGTACGAAGGATAACAAAATTCCTTACTCTCAAGGGTGGCACTTAGTGTAACTGGCACACATAGTCCCTTAAGCTTACCTTTACTCACATTGCTTGCGTTAGGGAAGCGCCTTCCCGAATGACCATTCTCTGAATTTCTCATGAATCTTCTCCTGTTTTCAATTTTATTACCGCCGGAACGAAATATGAAATTATCATGATGCCCAGTATTATCCAATCACTCAGTCCCTAATTCACGTTTAGTTAATCTTGTTCACCAGCCCATACTGATTTCTATTACTCTAGGGTCTAGCTTTTCCTTCTGGTAGTTGTTGGGGTTACAAACTTATTTCTTGAAATTAGGATACGACTTTATGGCCTATACTCTTTTGTTGTCTCAAGGCCTGTCACCTTTCATCTTTTCCTTCACTTGACTATAGACTCTGTAATACTGTCATCATTTTCATTTTTGTTTTTCTACCATTGTCATCCAGGTATTACATCTTACTTATAGCGCTTCACTAAATGTCAACAAGATATTATTTTGCTTTTAGCTCCCCATTGCAACATACAGTGGCTCTTTGGGTTGCTTAACGTTCTCGCTCTAATAGGGATGCGAGCCACACTAAGGTAATATTTATGCCTTCAAGGCTACCAGTGTCTATAGTTATAGTACTCATAGCTAGTTGTACTATTTTAGAGTGCGCTATCTGGGTCTCTCACAAGGAGATCTATTACCACATTTGCATTATCCTTGGGAAATGTCAACTAATTTTGCCAATCTATCACGACCCAAATTCCTAATTGAGGTCGTGATGGCGCCCAACAGCGGGGTCAGGCAAGCCGACTCTTAATTTATTAAAGGTTCCTTCTTATTATATTAAACACTTTGAAATATACTCAGTTTTTAAAAGATAAAACATGATTTGGCAAGGATAATTAGCCAGTTTCAATCAAAACAGTCATGATGAGGAATGAGCCAATATGTATATATATACAGACCCGTAAACCAAAATAACAACTACGTGTGTGTCAGGAACTAGTGTCACAAGTCCTACGGGCATACTAACAGAATATACAAAACATAATATACAAGCCCACTGTCTGAAACGAATAGAGGGTAAATAAGCAAAAGAAAACTCCAAGGTGCTGCCGAGGATCATCAGGAGAAGCAGCTCACCGTGAAGTCGGGTCCAACTGAGATCAGAATAGAGCTCCGAACTGATAACCAGATGCACCAGCCTCAGAACCTGGACAATTAAGTACAGAAGTGACGCATGAGTACATAAACAGATATATACCTAGTGAGTATCCCGCCTAACCTCGAAGAGGTAGTGACGAGAGGTAGACGTGATACTTACTAGGGTCAACATTTCTACATAACATGATTTAATAGGAACTAGGCAGGTATAACAGTCGCAGAAATCACAAAGAGATAAATCATCAAGTATAGTTGTATTTACCTTTACATGTCAAATTTCACTAGCACATAATGTACTAAATTCCCTTATTAACATGAACCAGTTTATACAATTGCAACAAATTCCCAGTAAATCATACAGCACATAATAGGCCGGAAANAGAATTATCAGAAATTATTCTTTAAGGCAAGAACCTAAGCAATATATCATGGATCACAACTTCCTAATATTCTCATTCCAAATCAAGGATAATAAGCAATTCAAAATACGTTTAGGAATACATGTAAGGCACATATAAGAATGCTCGCGAGTCCTAGAACTACCCAACATAACATAGTAGTTGCTACGCACGGACTCTCATCACATCGTACATGCGTAGCCCCCACAAATAAGGACATGCAATTATTTATAATCACCTGTGGGGACGATTCCCCCTTACAAGGTTAGAAAGGAGACTCATCTCGCGTCGAACCTACTCCCTGGACCAAGAACGCGTCCGAAACTCCGAACTCTACACCCGAGGACTCGAAACTAGCCAAATGTTATACAAATTCATCAAATTATGCTAAAAGTATGGAAATTCTCCTACTACTAAGTCAAATTCGCCATTCTTGAAGAAATTCTAAAACCCAACCTCGGGCCCACATGCTCGGATTCTAAAATTTCTCGAAGGAATCACTCACCCATAGCCTAAGGATCATTAATATACGATTTCTACTTCATTTCATAGCTAATTCGCGAGTAAATTCTCAAATTATCGAAAGCCCTAAGTTACTACCACATTCTTGAATTTTCACTAATTTAGGAAGTTAATCAAGCTAATAATCCATGCCTGAAGCTAATCACAGAGTAGAATTTACATACCTTCAATAACTAGGTCGTTTTCCCCTCTAAAATGGTAGAAATCGCCCCAAGGAAGAAGAAGAAGATAAGGGAAATGAATTAATTCCCGTGTATAAAAACACATTGGCTGAACAGTGTCTCCGCACCTGCGGCTCGAGGACCGCACCTGCGGTCTCGCACCTGCGAGTAAAGGCTCGCACCTGCGGAAACCGATTAGGAAGCCTAGGCCCGCACCTGCAGCTCCGCTCCTGCAAAATTTTTGTCTGCACCTGCGAGAATTGGCCTGACCACTAGGGGTCGCATGTACGAGGCTAGGACCGCAGGAGCGGTCCCTCACCTGCGACTGGGAAACCGCACCTGCGGTCACATCAGAACAGGTGCACGAGCAGCTATTTCAACTGATTTTTGGCCTCGTGTTGTGTCCGGGAGGCACCTGGGCCCACCCGAGCCCCCGTCCAAATATACCAGCAAGTCCCAAATCATAATACAGACTCGCTCGAGCCTTCGGAAAACCCAAAATGACGCTAAAACTCAAAATCACACCTCAAAATCCCTAGAACCAAACTTAGGAACTTCAAGTTTTCTTGACTTCGCTAACAACCCGCCGAACTGACCTATACAACTCGGAATGACACCAAATTTTGCAGGAAAGTCATAAATGACGTAACAGAACTATCACGGTCTCAGAATTCTGTTCGGACCTCGATATCGCAAAAAACATGTCCCAAACCACAATAGGAACTTAAGGGACTTCTTATTTAAATATTGAGCCCCGAAACGCTCCCGGGTCATCAGAAACCCATTCCGAACATACGCCTAGGTCCGAAATCATCATACGAAGCTTCCGGAATCGTCGAAACTCGATTCCGAGGTCGTTTACTAAAAATATTGACCGAAGTCAAACTTGGCCTTAAAGTCCAACCTTAAGGAACCAAATGCTCCTATAGCACTCTAAACACCTCCGAATCCCGGACCACCAATCCTCGCAAGTCATAAATCATAATAAGCTGCTATGGGAAGTTTCATTTAAGGGAATGGGGTCCGATAATGCAAAACGACCGGTCGGGTCGTTACATTCTTCACCTCTTAAACAAATGTTCGTCCTCGAACGGGTCTAGAATCATACATTAAATGTTGGATAAGTGTGGATATCTACTCTGCATGTCCTCCTCGAACTCCCAGGTTGCCTCCTCAACTGGTTGGCCCTTCCACTGGACCTTTACGGCAGAAACTCTCTTGGACCTCAACTGGCGGTCCTGTCTATCAATAATAGCAACTAGGTCCTCATCATAGCCCAACCTCTCATCCAACTGAATAGTGCTGAAATAAACCATGTGAGAGAAATCGGTGTGGTACCTCCGGAGCATGGATACATGAAAAACTGGATGAACTCCTGATAAACTGGGAGGTAAGGCCAGCTCATAAGCAACCTCCCCAACTCGCCTCAACACTTCGAAGGGACCTATAAACCTCGGGCTCAGCTTTCCCTTCTTCCCAAACCTCATAATACCCTTTATAGGCGAGACTTTCAACATAACCCTATTACCCTCCATAAATGATACATCACGCGCCCTCTGATCCGCGTAACACTTCTGTCTGGACTGTGCCGTGTGGAGCCTCTCCTGAATCAATTTCACTTTCTCCAAAGCATCCCTCACCAGGTCGGTGCCATATAACTTAGTCTCGCTAGCCTCAAACCACCCGATAGGAGAACGACATTGCCGACCATACAAAGCCTCAAATGGTGTCATCTCAATGCTGGACTGATAACTATTATTGTAAGCAAACTCGGCCAAAGGAAGGAACTGGTCCCACTGACCTCCGAAGTCAATCACACATGCCCTGAGCATGTCCACCAATATCTGATGTAAGCTCCGACTGATCATCAGTTTGAGCGTGAAATGTTGTGCTGAGTTCTATCTGGGTACCCATCTCACTATGTAATGCTCTCCAGAAATGTGAGGTGAACTGAGGACCTCGATCTGATATAATGGACATCGGCACACCATGCAACCGGACTATCTCCCGAATGTAGATCTGGGCCAACCTCTCAGAAGTGTAAGTAGTAGCTACTGGAATGAAATGGGCAGATTTGGTCAACCCATCCACAATGACCCAAACCCGTCAACCTTCCACAAGGTCCGAGGCAACCCAACCACAAAGTCCATAGTGATGTGCTCCCTTTTCCACTCAGGAATAGGCATCTGCTGAAGTAGGCCTCCTGACCTCTGGTGCTCATACTTCACCTGCTGGCAGTTAAGACACCTAGCCACATACTCCACAATGTCCTTCTTCATCCGCCTCCACCAGAAATGTTGCTTCAAATCACGATACATCTTCGTAGCACCAGGATGAACAGAATACCGAGAACTGCGCGCCTTCTCTAGAATCCTCTCCCTCAGGCCATCAATCTTAGGAACACATAAGCAGAACGGAAGTCTCAGAACACCATCCTCTCCAATAATAACCTCTTTGGCCCTGCCCTGAACCACTGTCTCTCGTAGCTCAGCCAAACACGGATCATCACACTGCCGAGCCTTAATCTCCCCCAATAACGAAGACTGAGCAACCACATGTGCAAGAACTCGAATAGGCTCTGAAAGGTCTAATCTCACCAGGCGATTAGCCAAGGAATGAATGTCCAAGGCTAGAGGTCTCTCCTCGGCTGTAATATAAGCCAAGCTACCCATACTCTCCGCCTTCCTGCTCAAAGCATCTGCTACCACATTATCCTTGCCCGGGTGATAAAGGATGGTGATATCATAATCCTTCAACAACTCAAGCCACCTGCGCTGCCTCAAATTAAGATTTTTCTGCTTGAACAAGTTTTGTAAGCTACGGTGGTCTGTATAAACCTCACAGGACACTCCATACAAGTAGTGCCTCCAAATATTAAGAGCATGAACAATCGTTGCCAACTCCAAATCATGCACAGGGTAATTCTTCTCATGAACCTTCAGATGGCGTGAAGCATAAGCAATAACTCTCCCCTCCTGCATCAACACACATCCCAAACCAATGCGTGAGGCGTCACAATACACTGTATACATCCCAGAACCGGAAGGCAATACTAGAACTGGTGTTGAGGTCAATGTTATCTTGAGCTTCTAAAAGCTCCCCCCACACTCGGCAGACCATCGGAACGGGGAATTCTTCTGAGTCAATCTAGTCAATGGAGCTGCAATAGAAGAGAACCCCTCCACAAATCGGCGATAATAGCCTGCTAGTCCCAAAAAGCTCCTGATCTCTGTAGCTGAAGTAGGATGTGACCAACTCTGAACCACCTCAACCTTCTGAGGATCGACCTCGATACCATCTCCGGATACCACATACCCCAAGAATGCCACAGAATCCAACCAAAACTCACACTTGAAAGAACTTAGCATATAGCTTCTGTCCTTGCAAAGTCTGGAGCACAACTCTCAAATGTTGCTCGTGATCCCCCAGGATACGTAAGTAAATCAAAATGTCATCAATGAAGACAATGAAAAAGGAATCAATATACGGCCTGAACATCCTATTCATCAAGTCCATGAATGTTGCTGGGGCATTAGTCAAGCCAAAGGGTATCACCAGGAACTCATAATGGCCATATCTCGTACGAAAAGCAGTCTTCGGAATATCTGAAGCCCGAACCCTCAATTGATGATACCTGATCTCAAATCAATCTTAGAAAACACATGAGCACCCTGTAACTGGTCAAACAAATCATCGATGCGCGGCAAAGGATACTTGTTCTTAATGTTAACCTTGTTTAATTGGCGGTAATCAATACACATCCGCATGGACCCATCCTTTTTCTTCACAAATAGAACTGGAGCAACCCACGACGACACACTCGGCCTGATGAACCCCTTAGCTAACAACTCCTCAAGCTGTTCCTTCAACTCTTTCGGAACCATATGGTACGGAGGAATAGATATAGGTTGGGTTCCTGAAGCTAAATCAATGCAGAAATCAATATCATGATCCGAAGGCATGCCTGGAAAATTCGAAGGAAATACATCAGAAAACTCTCGAACCACTGGCACTGAATCAATCGTCGGAGACTCGGCGGTGGTGTCCCGCACATAAGCAAAGTAGGCCAGATAACCCTTCTCGACCATATGTCGAGCCTTCAAGAATGAAATAACTTGGCTGGCTGTAGTAACTGAGGAACCTCTCCACTCCAGCCTAGGCGACTCGGGCATGGCTAAAGTAACTGTCTTGGCATGGCAATCCAGCACGTCATGATAAGGAGATAGACAATCCATGCCCAAAATAATCTCGAAATCAACCATGTCGAGCAATAAGAGATCTGCTCGAGACTCGAATCCACAAAACGAAATCACACAAAAACGACAAATCCGGTCTACAACTATAGAATCGGCCACAGAAGTGGACACATAAATAGGAGAACCCAAGGACTCATGATGGACATCCAAAAAATGAGCAAATAAGACCAAAACATAGGAATAAGTGGATCCTGGATCAAATAACATTGATGCCTCTCTATCACATACTGTAATAATACATGTGATCACAGCGTCTAAGGCCACTGCATCTGATATGGCCGGGATAGCATAGAATCTAGCTGGAGCACCGGAAGACTGAGCCTCACAAGAAAGAAAAGGAGCTAGGTGACCTCCGCTAGCATGAATAAGGGATGGCAGAGCTCCCCCTGCCTGGCATCCACCTCTGGGACGACCTCTACCAGTCTGCCCTCCACCTCTGGGTGGACGAACCACCGGTGCTGAAAATGTAGGCTGATAGCTCTACTGAATAGCCTTG
Source organism: Nicotiana paniculata (assembly GCA_005239505.1). NCBI lineage: Eukaryota > Viridiplantae > Streptophyta > Magnoliopsida > Solanales > Solanaceae > Nicotiana > Nicotiana paniculata. The sequence continues at coordinate 7,048 of ML331944.1, forward strand.
CCCCGAATCCTAGGACAAGTCCTCCTCATATGTCCTGGATCCCCACACTCATAACATCTGGCTGGTGGCATGGCATGCTGCCCTGAAGAAGGACCCTAGACAGCTAGGGTACGGTGAGAACTCTCCGGCATGGCACTGAAGTAAGGAATAGAAAACCCCCGATGACCGGAATACCCGCCTGAGGAACCCTGAATGGCTGGTGGGCAGTAGGAACTCTCTGGCATGGTGCTGAAATAGGGCCTCACTGGAGCACCATGGGGAGGTGGCGGAGGAGCTGAATATGGAGGCCTGCTAGACTGGCCTCTATCGAACTGACCTCTACCCCTGGCTGCGGCACCTCTAAAATATCCTGAATATCTAGCCCTCTTATCCTCCTGACCCTGATCTCTGCCTCTCGAACGATAACCCTCAATCCGACGAGCTATCTCGACCACAAGCTGATAGGGAGTCCCCATCTCCACCTCTCGGGCCATGTTGGCCCTAATACCTGAGTACAGCCCTACTATAAATCTCCGCACTCTCTCAGCATCAGTAGGAAATATCATAAGGGCATGACGGGACAACTCTGAAAACCTGGCCTTGTAATCTTGCACTAACATCTACCCCTGCTCCAGCTGCTCAAACTGATATCTCAGCTCTTCCCTCTCGGAGGGTGGAATATACCTGTCTAGGAACAGCTGAGTGAATTGCTCCTAAGTGATGGAAGGGGAACCTGCTGGTCTACCCAGGATATAGGACTGCCACCACTTGCGGGCCCTGCCCTCAAGCTGGAAAGTAGTGAAGTCCACTCCATGGGACTCCGGTATCCTCATGTTGTGCAGTCTGTACCTGCACCTATCAATAAAGTCCTGGGCATCCTCACCCTTCTCACCCCCGAAGATAGGAGGGTGCAATCGGGTCCATCTATCCAGTAACTTCTGCAGATCACCGTCCGCAGCTAGTCTAAGTTTAGGTGTTGCTGCTACTGGATGGGCTCCACCCACGGGCAGTGTATCCGGGGTATGATGAAGTGGTGTTGTCTAGCCTGCAACCTGGGTAGTAAGGGTCTAGGCTCCCCTCCTGCCTGAGATATGGCAGGATTAGCTGGAAATAAACCAGCCTGGGACATAGTGTCCATGAATCGCATCATACGGCCCATGATCTCCTGGAATCCTAGCTCCATCATAAATTCTACTAGAGCAGGACCTGTTGGGGGCACCTCAACCTACTCCTCTATAGTGGGGTCCTCGGGTGGTACAACTGGAATAGCTCGGGGACGCCCTCATCCCCTACCTTGGGCTGGTGCCCTCCCCCGGCCTCTACCACGGCCGCGAATAATGGGGGTAGCAGCCCTTCCCGGATCTGGAACATCGGATGTACGCGTCCTCACTATTTGTGAGAGAATAGAAGAACAAAATTTAGTAAACCATTGACTGCATGATAGAATAAAAATAAGGAGAGGTTTTCCTAACACCCTATAGCCCCCCGAAGATAAGTAAAGGCGTCTCCATACCGATACGCAAGACTCTACTAGGTTTGCCCGTGACTTGTGAGACCTACGTGAACCTAGTGCTCTGATACCATGTTGTCACGACCCAAAATCCTAACGAAGGTCGTGATAGCGCCCAATAAAGGGGTCAGGCAAGCCGACTCTTAGTTTACTAAAGGTTCCTTCTTATTAGATTAAACACTTTGAAATATACTCAGTTTTTAAAAGTTAAAACATGATTTGGCAAGGATAATTAGAAAGTTTCAATCAAAACAGTCATGATAAGGAATGAGCCAATATGTATATATATACAGACTCGTAAACCAAAATAACAACTACGTGTGTGCCAGGAACTAGTGTCACAAGTCCTACGGGCATACTAACAGAATATACAAGCCCATTGTCTAAAAGGAATAGACGGGAAATAAGCAAAAGAAAACTCCAAGGTGTTGCCGAGAATCGTCAAGAAAAGCAGCTCACCGTGAAGTCGAGTCCAACAGAGATCAGAATCGAGCTTCGGTCTGATAACCAGATGCACCAGCCTCAGAACCTGTACAATTAAGTACAGAAGTGCAGCATGAGTACATAAACAGATATGTACCCAGTGAGTATCCCGCCTAACCTCGAAGAGGTAGTGACGAGAGGTAGACGTGATACTCACTAGGGTCAACATTTCTAAATAACATGATTAATAGGAACTAGGCAGGTATAGCAGTCGTAGAAATCACAAAGAGATAAATCATCAAGTATAGTTGTATTTACCTTTACATGTCAAATTTCACTAGCACATAATGTACTAAATTCCCTTATTAACATGAACCAGTTTATACAATTGCAACAAATTCCCAGTAAATCATACAGCACATAATAGGCCAGAAACGTAAGGTCGAAACGTCGTGAAAAATAAATGTGCAGTGCCGAGGGTCAAACGGCTCGAACCATAGATGCATCTATTACCCCGCTCGCGAATCGAACATGCGACGCGATTAACATAATAGTAGGGCTATTCGGCTCACGAATCATACATGTGACGCAGTGCCGCATACATAAATAAAGTTATCAATTTTTAGGGAATTATCAGAAATTATTCTTTAAGGCAAGAACCTAAGCAATATATCATGGACCACAACTTCCTAATATTCTCATTCCAAATCAAGGATAATAAGAAATTCAAAATACGTTTATATATACATGTAAGGGACATATAAGCATGCTCGCGAGTCCTAGAACTACCCAATATAACATAGTAGTTGCTACGCACGGACTCTCGTCACATCGTCCGTGCGCATCCCCCGCAAATAAGGACATGCAATTATTTATAATCACCTATGGGGACAATTCCCCCTTACAAGGTTAGAAAGGAGACTCAGCTCACGTCGAACCTACTCCCCGGACCAAGAACGCGCCCGAAACCCCGAACTCTACACCCGAGGACTCGAAACTAGCCAATGTTATACAAATTCGTCAAATTATGCTCAAAGTATGGAAATTCTCCTACTACTAAGTCAAATTAGCCATTCTTGAAGAAATTGTAAAATCCAACCCCGAGCTCACATGCTCGGATACCAAAAATTCTCGAAGGAATCACTCACCCATAGCCTAAGGATCATTAATATAGAATTTCTACTTGATTCCATAGTTAATTCACGGGTAAATTCTCAAATTATCGAAAGCCCTAAGTTACTACCCCATTCTTGAATTTTCACTAATTTAGGTAGTTAATTAAGAAAGTAATCCATCCATGAAGCTAATATTAGAGTAGAATTTACTTACCTTCAATAACCAGGTCGTTTGCCCCTCTAAAATGGTGGAAATTGCCCTAAGGAAGAAGAAGAAGAAGATAAGGGAAATGAATTAATTCCCGTGTATAAAAACAAACTGTCTGAACAGTGTTTCTGCACCTGCGGCTCGAGGACCGCACCTGCGGTCTCGCACCTGCGAGCAAAGGCTCGCACCTGCGGAAATGGATTAGGAAGTCTAGGCCCGCACCTGCGGAGTGGAGACCGCACCTGCGGCTCCACTCCTGCAGATTTTTTGTCCGCACCTGTGAGAATTGGCCCGACCACTAGGGGTCGCACCTGAGAGGCCGGGACCGCAGGAGAGGTCCCGCATCGGCGACTGGGCAACCGCACCTGTAGTCAAACCAGAACAGGTGCACCAGCAGCTATTTCAGCTGGTTTTTGGCCTCTTGTGGTGTCCGAGGGGCACCTGGGCCCACCCGAGACCCCGTCCAAATATACCAGCAAGTCCCAAATCATAATACGGACTCGCTCGAGCCTTCGGAACACCCAAAACAACGCTAAAACTCCAAATCACACCTCAAAACCCCTAGAACAAAACTTAGGAACTTCAAGTTTTCTTGACTTCGCTAACAACGCACCGAACTGACCTATACGACTCGGAATGACACCAAATTTTGCAGGCAAGTCATAAATGACGTAACGGAACTATTCCCGATCTCAGAATTCTGTTCGGACCTCGATATCGTAAAAACACATCCCAAACCACAACAGGAACTTAAGGAACTTCTTATTTAAATATTGGGCGTTGAAACGCTCTCGGGTCATCAGAAACCCATTCCGAACATACGACCAGGTCGAAAATCATCATACGAAGCTACCGGAATCGTCGAAACTCAATTCCGAGGTCGTTTACTAAAAATGTTAACCGAAATCAAACTTGGCCTTAAAGGCCAACCTTAAGGAACCAAATGCTCCTATAGCACTCTAAACACCTCCGAATCCCGGAACACCAGTCCCCGCAAGTCATAAATCATAATAAGCCGCTATGGGATGTTTTATTTAGGGGAACGGGGTCCGATAATGCAAAATGATCGATCGGGTCGTTACACAATCCATCCACTATTTTGGGTTACTCTATCCCCAGTCGGATCCTGATAACTCGTCCTTATCTTAAACTATGTTTGTTAGCTCCCAATAGGGTATAACTGAGATGTGTGTAGCTAATTATACATACCTCTGTTACTGTTGAGGGTAACTCACAATGCTTATATTTTCCTGCCGGAACTGTAATACGGATAATCTTCATTCACCGAGTGCCTTGTACCCTTCTTCACCTTGCTTCTTTTAATTCTTGAAACTTGTATTTATCTTCTAAATCTCTCATTGTATTTCACCATAAAGGTGGATAATGTTTTTGCCTTAAGGTTCCTTATCAACAGGCTTACACGCCTTATTATACACATGATCCGCTGAATACCTCATATTTATCCATCATAAGCATGATACAAGAATTGAGTTCCTCTGACTCAACTCTTCCACAGCCGCAATCAATCCTTTATCAGCTGTCTTTTTAAATGTAGGTATCGTTGTCTTACAAATAAGATAGAGTTTAGGAAATTGAGTTCTTACAACTGAGTTATACCACACGATCTGGATTAAGAAGAAAGAGTGACAATCATAAATGCATGTAGCCTCCTACTTATAAGTGTGGTTCACGACACACCCATAAACTAGACTCTACTGGACACGGCTTATGGACTCCCTAGGACAGATTGCTCTAATACCACTTTTGTCATGAGCCAAACTGATGGGCCGCAATGGGCACCCAGTACCTTACTCAACCGAGTACGAACACAACGTATCTTTCTTATTACATCATTATATACACGTGACATAAGGGCCTAATAGGCCAACATTATTATTTATAAACTCAAAACATAGGGTCCATGGCCTTACAATCTTTGACGTCCACGACATATGTCTACAAGCCTCTAAGAGTACATAACTGTCATAAAGGTTGGGATAGAGTCCCGCCATACCAAACAATACATGTCTAAATCATACCAATCAAACAAGCAACTCTGAAGCAAATGGAGCGCATCAACATCTTCCACTGAGCTGATAGCCTACTTGGGGGCTCTCGACCTGTCTATCGGGACCTGCGGGCATGAAACGCAGCGTACCTAGGTAAAAGAGATGTTAGTACGAATAATGTACCGAGTATGTAACACACATAAATAAGTACATAACATACATGGAAGAAATATAAAGTAAATGACTCGACCTCTAAGTCTGGATAACTCTGTAAATCATGAAATAATTATAGTTTCATGCATATGCGTATGAATGTCATGTTGTGCATAGGTACATGTTTCATAACATCATCAGGCCTCTGAGGGAATCCCATCATATCATATCGGCCACTGTGGGCAAAATCATCAACGTATACCAGTTGATCAGGTGGTGGTGCGTATATAACGCCGTAACCTTTTCCCATATCTCATATACATATATATTCATATATAAAACCATCTGGTCATGGGTCAATGTACATGTATAAATGCATAAGAAATGCGTTAATAAAAATTTTTCGGAACGCCATAAAAATCAATATGCCTTTCGGATAAACATTATCAAATACGTATTTTTTCTGGGACCCATGAGCAGAAGATAATAATAATTCACATGGAGAATCAAGAATATAAATACCCCTAATATTTCTATGAATAGAGTAATTTATGGAAACCGTGCACTTTCTTGTTCTTCTGTATAATTTGGATCATGCCAAAAAAAAAGAAGGGTGTCCTTGACATACCTGTAGTAGGAAAAAATCTGTATGATATTCTTGAGAAGAGTTGCATCGTACTCACTTAGAATCGCAAAGCCTCACATTGCTTAAGATGCTAAGAAATCTCGTTAGGAATTTTTGTTTCAAGACATCTCGTTAAAGACTTGTTGAATTCATGTTGCTAACATTTGGAATCCACCTAACGTTCTGGTAAGGATTTTTTTTGGTTGAATGGCTAACATTCAATCTTTGGTTGAAAGAATTCTTGTAGTAAGAATACTTAACATTCTGATATTTAGTATGGAAATATGTTTGGTATGGAAAAGAAGTCTTGTTGTAAGAATAGAATGATTGTGTAATATGGTGCCACCTTTTAATTTGTGGTATGAGTCTTTCCAATTGCATGGGGGGATTCCACCTCATGATTTTTAATACTTATCCAATATATCCCCAATTAATTAGGTAATGTCCTGTTACCCAGTAATTAATCAATTACCTGCATAATTAAAAATTATCTCAACTTACTTAAAATACTACTCTCTTTTAACATACCTTATATGCCTTACTATCATGGTCATGTGGTGCCTTGTATGGTACTAGTCTATAAATACCGGGTATTTTGCTCGGCCCAAATTTTATCCCAACATGCCAAACTTGGACAAAAAATTATTTTCTTTGACTTTCTTCCCCTCTACCTTCACAAATTTACTCATCCCTTGTTTGAAATAGCGTGATACTTATAATCCCAAATAAATCTCGTCCCCCAAGTCACATCGATTAACTTATGGTGAAACTTCAGCGTACAAAAATGCGGGACGTGACATCTCATTTTTGAGCTCTCATTATTTAATTTATTTATGGTGTATTTTCATGTACGAAAATATGGGGTGTAACATCTACGAAAATATGGGATATAACAAATTACCCCTTTGGATTGGTGTTGTTTTGGGATAATTGTGATGCGTGAAGCCGTGTACACATGGTGTCGAGTGTGTACATGTACTGAATATGGTAATTGACCGGTTCTAGTCTTGTAGATTCCTTTTGGTGCTTTTAACTGAGTTACCATAATATGTTATATTCATCATGTTTAGTCTATCTTCGCATGCTTCACTTGTCTTACCTCTCACTTGTTATTTGCCTTTACATGCCTAGTTGAAATTATTGTTTCCTCTATTCCTTATTCATTATTTAACCGTGGAGTTCCTTACTTGCAATTGTCATTTTTGGAATATCTTGGTGTTGAAATTGGTATTGAGTTACAAAGGACGTGATTCACATTGAGGCAAAGTTTTTAAGTTGTGAAATACTTTTCTTTTTGAGTTATTCACTTCCGGTTATTATTGTTTAGACTCTTGTGTATATTGTGGTTGAGCCATTGGCTATTATTGCATAAACACCATTATTGTTGATTTCTTTGGCAAGTCGTGATATTGGACACTTGAGGTGCGATTTGTGATATATTGTGATATTGATACACATGCGTTGGTATAAGGTTTGGGGTTGAAACGCATGCAGTGAGATAAGGTGGGCTTGATACGCGGGTTGCTAGTAGGGGAACTACTTGAAGCCACGCGGTGTGATAAGGTGGGCTAAAACGCGGGAAGCTATTTCGGGAAATATGATTTTTCAAAACTAAATGCAAGGCTCCTGCAGTAATATAAAGAAAGATCATGAATTGTTTGTGATGTGAGACTATGAGGCGGTACCTTTTTCTATTACTTCACCTGTGTTTTTGGTTTCTTGTTTTCCTTGGCATATCATTCCTTGTTTTCTTCCATGACGCATTTTTTGCCTTAGTTCGGTGTAGCTAATCTTGGTATATTTCTTGTTCCATTGTTATAATTATTACACTGTTATATACTTGTTCAGTTTCTTATTAATTCTAGTAAGGCCTTGACCTGAGCTCGTCACTACTCTACCGAGGTTGGGCTTGGCACATACCGGGTACCGTTGCAGTGTACTCATGTTATGCTTCTGCACAACTTTTTGTGCAGATCCAGGTACCTCCTACTAGTCCAGACACTAGTGAGACGAACTCAGCTTCAGAGACTTCAAGGTATATATATCGGCGTCCGCAAGCCACAGTGTCACCCTGTATCTAGTATACTTCATTTTCTTTCCTTTTATAGACACATTGTTGAATAGGGATGATCGATACTTATTCGTAGAGCTTGTGACTTGATATCATGTAACGACCCGACCGGTCGTTTTGAACTCTAGTGTGTCCTTCCACGGTATGAGGCTCTGAGTAGCTTCACTTCATGTATTATGACTTGCACGCGTGGTCAGAATTTAATTTCGGGAAGTTCGGAGTTTATTTGGAAAGAAAATTCCATTTCAGAAGCTTTAAGTTGGAATAAATTGACTAAAGTGTGATTTTAAATTAAAGGACCTTAGAATCGGGATTTGAAGGTTCCAACAGGTTCGTATGATGATTTTGGACTTGGGCATACGTCCGGATCGGGTTTTGGATGACCCGGGAACGTTCCGACGCCTATTGTGAAAGTTGGCATTTTGGAAGAATTTCATAAATTTGGGTTGAGGTACATTTCAATGTTATCGACATCCACTTGGGAATAGCTCTGTATGGTGATTCCGGTATTAGGAGCGTGTCTGGAAGTGGATTTGGAGGTCCGTAGGTCATTCCGGGGTTATTTGGCGAAAGTTAGAAATTTGAAGGTCTTCGAGAAGTCTGACTAGAAGTGGAATTTTTTGATATCGAGGGTCGGATCCTTATTTTGGAAGTTGGAGTAGGTCTGTAATGTCGAATGTGACTTGTGTGCAAAATTTGAGGTCAATCGGACGTGATTTGATGGGTTTCAGCATCGAATGTAGAAGTTTGAAGTTCTAAAGTTCATTAAGCTTTAATTAGGGTGAGATTCATGATTTTTATGTTTTTTGATGTGATTTGAGGCCTCAAGCAGGTCCGTGTTATGTTATGAGACTGGTTTGTTTGATTGGACGGGGTCCTGGGGGCCTCGGGTGTGTTTCGGGGCAGTTTCGGATCAGTTCGGGTTGTTTTGGATTAATGTTACTCGTATCTTGTTTCCTTTATCGCGAACGCGAAGGGTGTCCCGCGTTCGGGAAGAGGAATTTAAGTCTGTTGGGTTTTGTCCTTCTCTAACGCGAGGCGGTGGCCTGAGGAAGCTTACGCGAATGCGACACAGGGGTCGCGAACGCGAAGAAGAAAGCGGAGTGGGGGCTTGGAGTAGTTTGGCCTTCATGAACGTAGAGATCTAGCCGCGAATGCGAAGCAGTGGTGTCTGCAGCCTTCGCGAATGCAAAGCTTTGATCGCAAATGCGAAGAAGGGCCTGGACTGGGCAGATTGTTTTAAAGACGGGATTTGGCCATTTTTCCTCCATTTTCATTTCGTTGGGCGATTTTTGGAGCTCTTGGAAGGGATATTTTCGTCATCTATGTCAAGGTAAGTGATTCTCACCTATTGAAAGTTAAATACTCGGATTGTATATGGATTTAGACATGAAAATTTGTAGAAATTTGGGATTTTGAAGAAAATCCTAGAAATTGGTATTTTTGTATTTTGACCACGAATTTGGGCATGGAATGGAGAACAAATCATATATTTGAGTTCATGATGTTATGGGTAGAGTTATCTTCGAAAAGTTCAGGAATTCGGGCACGTGGGCCCGGGGGTGAATTTTAGGAATTCTTCAATTGGGTTGGAAATTCACTTTAATAGTTAGGATGTGAACTCTTGAGCATGTATTGATTATTTTATACAACATTTGACTAGCTTTGGGTCGTTTGGCACCGAGTTGAGGATTGAAAGCACAATTTTGAACCGGAAAGTGAGGTTTGAGACGAGGTAAGTCTCCTGTCTAACTCGGTGAGGGGGAAATTACCCCTAGATGATATATTTGATGTGTGCTACTTGTTTTGGGGGCCACGTATGCGCGAGGTGACGAGAGCCCGTACGTAACTATATTCATGTTATTTTCCGAGTAGACTTAGGTTCACATCATGCTATAGCTTTACTATTTGACTTGTCTCTCGCTTATTAACATTCCCTTACTTTACATTTCTTTTTGAGACTAGGCTTACTATTGTAGAGACTTCACAGGTTCATGATTAGCCATCGGATAATATTCCTCCTCTTACGGCATGTCTCTGATATATATATATATATATATATATATATATATATATATATATATATATAGAGATAGATAGATAGATAGATAGAGAGAGAGAGAGAGAGAGAGTTTCATTGAAAGATTTTCATTAAAGATTTTACAACTCACACGTTTATTCGTGAGTGGGGTCAAGGACCCTCAAAGATTCTTATTCTAATGGGATCGGGCCATTAGCTTTGGAAGGATTTATGTACCACACTTTTATGGGATCGATTCGTTCGTCTCGGCAGGATTTATGTACCACACTCTCATGGGAGCAGGTCGTTCGCCTCGGCAGGTTAATAGATGCATCTATGGTTCGTGTCGTTCGACCCTCGGCAGTGCACGGTTTAATATTATGTTGGATCGTGTCGTACGCCTTGACATTTCCTATATCATATCCCCATGAAATAGTGTGTAAAACTTGGCAATAAGCCAGTGTATCCATGAGTTCCCTGATTTAAATTATGGTAAGCTACTTGATGAGATCCACTATATCTACATATATGCTCCGGTTAAGTAGGGAATTTCTAATTAAAAGTTTGAGTTCCTCGTAAAGAGGGGATTTGTACCACGTTATTTATACTTGTTTATTTCATTTATTTGCTCCGCTTCACACTTACTTACCTCTTTATTGTACTTGATGTTGTTGGACCACTAGTGAGTGTTGATGTCGATCCCTCATCACAACTCCTCCGGGTTTTAGGCTAGATACTTACTGGGTACACGTTACTTACGTACTCATACTGCACTCGATGCACATTTTTGTGTAGGTACATATATGTCTAGAGGCTAGAGGACTTGTGAGAGAAGATGCATGTATACATGCAGGGACCTAGGTGAACTGCATTCCATTTGTCGACTCGCATCCAGCAGAGTCTCCTTCAAAGTATTTACATTTTCCTGTCCAATTTGTATTCCAGACAATTGTTGCATTTTATTTTATATTCCTAATTAATACTAATGCACTTATGACATTGAGTTTTGGGATGATTATGAGTTGATCTGTATTGAAATTGTTAAAGGTATTATTATTTACTCGGTAAATCCCCATTCTTTACTATTTAAATTGAAAGAAAGTATGATTTCAAAAATAATAAAATGAGAACCAAATTACGTATTTATTTTTGGCTTGTCTGACAGCAGTGTCCGGCACCATCACGACCTTTAATGAATTTTGGGTCATGACATATCACTAGATTTTGGGATGTTGTTAATGTTGAGTTGCGAAGTTTTCTTTATAATAGTTATTGATTATTTGAGATTTTTATCGTTATTTTAGTTATATCTCTCATGTATATTAGGCTTACCTAGTCTTAGATATTGGGTGCCATCACGACATCCTACGGAGGAAAATTGGGGTCGTGACAACTAGTTTCTTGGATATGGCATTGTTTGGCCTTCCTTATTTATGATTGTGAATCCTTGGTGAATTGATGAGTTTTATCTCCCTTTATTATTTTTTTGTGAGGCTTCCGTGTTAATTGCTATTAAGTGTTATTACATGAATTAATATCATTGTATCGGGTTGCGTGTTGCAACAGTATTATTGTTGATATTAGGATTGGGTTGCGCCCCACAACGGTGTTGTTACTGACGTTAGGACCGAGTTACGTGTCACATTGGAATGGGCACTTGTTGATATTGATATTAGGATCGGGTTTCACGTCGCAACGGAAAGGAAATCTTGTAGTTATTCTCGGTTGTTATACTCTCTACCGTGTTGCGTTATGAGACTATGCAGTGGTGGTATTCTGGGGCCCATTTTCTTCTATTTTCTTATCCCGTTCATTATGTTTCACTCATTTCTCTATATTGTTACTGCTTTTCTATTTATTGCTTGTACAGGTTTACAGTGAGTTTTTTGTCATAGCCTCGTCGCTACGTTGTACCTATCCTATACTTTTGTACTTCTTGTGCAAATCTCGATGTTGGTCACAACGGCGTTCAGAGGTGTTTTCTCGGACCTTTTTCAAGAGATTTGAGGCAGTGCTGCTTGGAGTTTGCATACCATAGAGCCGCCTTCCTATCATTATTGATGTTTTCTTGTATCAAACAATATTACACTTTTGTTCAGACTTTATACATAGTATTCTTGTGAATCTTGTACTTTGAGACACTAAATCTTGGGAGGTAATGTAAAGGGCGCGTATGGTTTAGACATATTATCATATGTAACTGAGTTTATTTTTATTATGTCTTTACAATTTGTTACTTGTTAGACTAGCTCCTTATTTATTGTTAAGGGTTAGCTTGCCTAGCAAGTATTGTTAAGTGTGCCATCACGATCCCATGATTGAGATTTTGGGTCGTGACAACTTTGTGGGTAAATGATTTCTACTTGGATTAGGCCATATATCTTGATTTTCCAATTCGACACCTAGAACATGGAATTTCGAAGTAAAAAATTAGGGTTTTTGTCTACAACTTAAGAGGATGAATATTGGGGATTTGAGAGTCGATTAAGACTCGATTTTGGAATCTAACCACATATATGGGCTCGTGGTGCAATCGGTAATCAGGATCTACCCCTCGACTCGGGTTTTGACCATGTGCGTCCAGGTTGACTTTTATTGACTTTTGAGAATTTAATTAGAGACTGAAGCTTTGTTGTTTGAAACTAATTCCTATGGATTTGTTAAAAATATTATTGAGTTGTACTTTACTAGATTCGAGTTTTTGGTGTTGAATTTGAATGGAAAGACTGTTAGTTGTTGATTAAAGCTAGTTGTGTTGAGGTAAGTCTTGTCTTTCCTTGTATGAGGGAATATTCTCCATTGGCGATTTATTTGCTACTTATTTCTCGATTTAAGATCCACGTATATTTGAGGTGACGAGTGTATATACGTAATTAGGTTATGGTTATATCTAGTAAACTTTGGCTTATGATTTTTCCTTGTTTGGACTATGTGAACTTATTATTCATATTTTAAGCTATATTGGGATACCTATGGGTTTGCAAGATTATTATCTTAATGGTCTAATAAACGGTGAGATTTAAGTAAGGGCTCTAGTTATTCTAACGGGAAGGTGTTAGGAACCTCTCAAAATGTACATGAGATAACTCCTTACGCTTAGGGTAGGTTTGAGGAAAGAAAAGTCTATATTCTACTCGGTGATGTACTTAAAGTCTATAAATTTGTCCTATGTCTTGTCTAGAATTTGCTATTTAAAAGGGTGGGGTATGTGCTTTGAAAAGAAGAAGTAAGTTTTGGTGTTTTATAATCTTAAAGAAAATTGCCCTTTGAAGTGTATTTTTTTGTGTGTATATATATCTGATTAAGTTGAAAACTAGATTGAGCCTTCATTTTCGAGAAAAATCTTTGTAAAAATCCTTTGATTTGGAGAGGTTNAACTGAACTCGTTGAGGCCTATCAATTTATAAACACCATTTGTGTTTGGTTTTATTTCTAGAGAACATAATCATAATTATTTTCGCAATTCCGATTTTCCAAAGAGGATATATTTTGCTTTTTAATCTGTCAAAGTCTAAACTTATTGAAAACTAGTAGTGATAACAAGATAAAGTCTTTCATTTATTAAGAAAATAAATAAGTGATCAAATAAAGAGAGTTTAAAGTGAGAAAAACATCTGAATTTTGTTCTTTTACCTATTGACTTTTGATTTGCCTAAGTTCCTACACAATCAAAGTAATAGAGTTGTCCACTGATGAAGTTAGTCATTCAAAGATATACAAACGTAAAATGGCAAGAAACAACAAATATTGTTTTAAAAAAAATAAGGGAGAGAGACTGGACTATGGACTGTTGGGCTTATAAGCTAGCTAGGCCGAGGCTTTCGCATCCGTACCCACTTTTTATGCCACGTTTTAACTTATATCCGCTTTATAAAAAAAATTGCATCTGTACCCGCTTTTGCGCATAACTTCAGCATGCGGGGCTGAAGTAGCAAAGGCAATCACCCAAAACTTCAGCATTCTAGAAGACGGGCCTGAAGTAGCTTGCGAACTTCAGATCTAGAGCTGAAGTTGTTGCTTTGTAACTGGGGAACTTCAGCAGACGGGGCTGAAGTTCTCCAGTTATAAAAACAAAAACTTCAGCATACGGGACTGAATACACTAGGGAACTTTAGCTGTAGAGCTGAAGTTTTGTCATTGTAACTGGGGAACTTCAGCATACGGGGCTGAAGTTCTTCAGTTATGAAAACAAAAACTTCAGCATACGGGGCTGAAGTTCCCCCAATTACACTGGGGAACTTCAGCTCTAGAGTTTAAGTTTTGTCTTTGTAACTGGGGAAACTTCAGCATACGGGGCTGAAGTTCCCCCAATTACACTGGGGAACTTCAGCTCTAGAGTTTAAGTTTTGTCTTTGTAACTGGGGAAACTTCAGCATACGAGGCTGAAGTTCCCCCGTTATAAAGACAAAAAATTCAGCATACTGTGCTGAAGTTCCCCAGTTTACAAAGATAAAACTTCAGCTCTCTAGAGCTGCAGTTTTGTCTTTGTAATTGTCTTTATAACTTGGGAACTTTTGTAACTGGGAAACTTCAGCTCTAGAGCTGATGTTTTATCGTTTTAACTGGGGAACTTCAGCCCCGTATGCTGAAGTTTTGTCTTTATAACTGGCGAACTTCAGCTTAACTGGTGAACTTTAGCTCAGCGAGGGAAAGGGAGCTGAAGTTATTTAAAAAATGGGTACAAGTTAAAATTTTTAAAAAAAACGGGTATAAGTTAAATGAAGGCGACCAAATAGGGTGCCCCGCGCAATTTTTACAGCTAGGCCTAGCAGGATTTACATCAAGGTGGCAGACTCCCAAGTCCCAACACATGAAACAAGAGCAATCTGGACTTGAAATTGGGCCTGAGTGTCCAATGGAACTCAACATACCCAATTCGAAACATGCAACAACAACAACAAATCCAGTTTGATCCCAACATGTCAGGCCTGGGGACAAAAATAATTAGTGCATATCAAATGTAAAATTAGATAGAACAGAAATTATGACAAAACTAATAATAAAGAACTGAAAATATGGTGAGACAAATTTCATTTATGTTAACCCTATGAGGATTAATAGGAGTTAATGATTAAGGCTTAGGGTAAATCCTTTTTTATGAATAAAATAGTCTTGTGAAACCTTGGCACTTCAGAGCTCTCGTGGGTCTCGCGAACCCCGAGCAATGCTTGTGTCATGGAAGAGTGCCTTATCCACAATTAGGTTTCACACCTAAATACCATTAACCACCACTTCTAGTCTTCCTCATAGGCTTAAACACAAATGAAGGATCAATATAGTAATTTCATACTGCCAAGACACAAACAGTCTTGGTAAACCCTCTAAAGATTGAACTCATAAAGCGTCAACAACTGTGAACAAAAAGGGGGTATGTGATTCATAAGCAAAGCCAAGGGCATAGTATTAACTTAAGAGGACTCATATCAGATATACAAGCATGCATGAGATCACTGTGAGAACATAGTCAAGCAAGAAAATAGAGAACATACAATAGACATGTTTCACTGCTCATAGATCCTAGACCTAGAAGTGTTAATAAACAAGTATTACACAGAGGTAAGCATAGGTGTATGCTCTATTGACTTTACTGTAGATTAACTGTTATAGAGTTCTCCCAGTCAAATTGAGATTATACGAAGAGGTCTCAAATACTTATAAAGCACCAGCACAGATAAGACAAGGCATAATCTTACTACGACCTCATCATCATAACAATTAGGCTAACAAGTCACAGTACACTAACACTTGGACATGTAAACAGGTTCACTAACAACACTTAGTTCATGAGTCTGTGTATGGATTACTACAACACCATGACTTAGCTTAACAGTCAAAATCATTCAAGAAGGACATTTCATTAGGGTATGTCTCTTATGTAGAATCACTCACTCAAACCATTTCATTAGCACAGAACGATTAGGACTACTACAGGTGAACACATAGATGTAAGGATAAACTTCTTTAAGCTACGGTCATGAAATGCCCTATGGGCATAGAGGTGTAGAAACCACGGAGAATCATGACGCCAAAGAGTTTCATATAGTAGGGCTCAAACAATGAGGAGCTGGCATCCATTCCAGAGATTAATCACATTCAGATCTTCTACCATACTGATAGAGTTCATTGTATGACCTCTATTGTTTCGAATTATCATAAGAAACATACAAATATTATTTAGTTATAATAATATGAATATGTCACTGACTAAAGTCCAAACTGTCATTAATGACACAATCATTTTCCTAGAATTAAGGCAAAAAAAACAACACAACACAAACATCAAGGTGGCTAGGTGTTAATCAGTATTCTCAAGAGGAGCTTAAGGGTCTCATAGAAAAATAGGTAGTGGAAAGTAACGAAAGTCGGATGATGATACCAACAGAGGTGAAATTAGTGAAGAATAGGGGTAAAAAGTAGTAGGGATTTACCTGGCACGAGGAGATGGCCGTCGAATGCAAAGACCCATTGGACAAACCTTAATGTCCAAAGGTCACTGCGTTTGACCTCTGGACAAAGAATAATGATGATGGTCTTGTAGGTAATGGTCATGCATGCCCTGAGCTTGAAGGGACAAAGGAATGATTAGCGGATTTCAAGCTGCACAATTCAGGTCTGGGCTTTAAATTGGGCTTTTGAAGTTTGGGTGATGTAAATGGAAGTAATCAACTAGATTCGCGAATTATAGGGATAGAATGGACGACATGGACTCGATGATAAATCCCGGTCCTCGGACGTTGGATCTATTAGCCCTACAGCCTGAGCATAGATCCGAGTATATATGGGACGGACAGTTACTTACGCAGACTTTCCGGGCCAGGAGAGTGGAGTATATGTGGGAGTTTTCGAATGATAGAGCTCTACATCCCCGCGTGGTCCATTACCTGGAGGATCTAGGATTTTACCGGATTATTAGGATTGGCCGGATAAAGCTCGACTAGGCTTTGATCACGGTGTTGATTGAGCTGTGGCGACCGGAGACGCACACTTTCCACCTGCCCATCGGCGAGGCCACCATCACCCTTCAGGACGCCGAGATTCTATATGGCCTGCCAGCTGATGGCTTGCCAGTTTTGATGCCGTATAACATGAGATATTATCAGCGGCAGGCCTATTGGGATTATCTGGAGAGGCTCACTGGTTTCAGGCCTGTGGAACTGGCGGTCGGGTCTGGGTCCAGCCGTCTGCAGTTGACCTCCATTATAGCGCACCTGGAGGAGATCCACCATACTATCACTGACGAGTCAGAGGAGGTGGATGTGGTACGATATACGAGGCTGTTATTGCTCGTTATACTTGGTGGGTTATTCCCGAACACTTCGGGAAACCTAGTGAGCCTCCGTTTTCTGCACCATATTGATAGGTTCGAGACTACATCCACGTACAGTTATGGTGCTGCTATCCTTTCATTCCTGTACAGGCATTTGTGTCGGGCTTCTATCGGCACACAGAGAGATGTTTGTGGCTTTCTGCCGCTTCTACAGGTTATTACATACCTCCATAATATGTCCATTAGTTGCAATTGTACCTAGTTATAGTTATTCTTATACTTTAAGTCAATTTTCTATGTTAGGTTTGGGCATGGGAGCGATTTCTACAGTTTCTAGGTTTGGGAGGTGGGTTGTGCGTCGTTCTCTTGCACGAGATTATGATGCCCATCATAATCTCCCCCCTGCAGGGATGTTTTGGATCTACTGGACGACGCATAAGTGAATAAATAAATAAACTTACCTGGTATAGATTAACGTAGTTATGCGCCTACTAACGGTCTGCTTTCTTATTTGATAGTTCATCTGGACGCCGTACAGCGATGATCTGTTAGATACACTGCCAGCGTATTGCAGGTTTGGCCGACAGATTTGGATGTCTTCTGTCCCGATCGTATGCCTCGATATTGTTGAGCATCATGCCTCCGAACGAGTATGTCGTCAGTTTGGCCTGCCGCAGTCTATACCGACTCCGCCTACATGGCATGCCAGACACTTCGAGAGGGATGATCGGTCCAGGGTGGACGACACATTTACGCATGGCTTGAAGAGCAGTTGGGTATTTGGGACAGGCGAGGTGACTTGATCCCACCTCCCCAGTTTTGTTCTATTCAGAATTATATGGCATGGTACCGTACTGTTACCCGACTTATTGTCGGGAACCCAGTTCATCTACCACGCGGTCGATACGTCCCATACGCCGGGAGACACGAGGCCCTGGTATGTTTTCTGTTATTATTAATTATATACCTGAAATTTTGTGCCAAATATGTAGTTTATATTTTTTTAGTTTGTGCAGGCGATTGGATTGCATAACGTCTATCACATGGGGCAGCAAATGCAGAGTCATGTCCACGATCCTGTGGTCATGCAACAGTATAGTCAGCGATTCATGGATATGGCTACTTAGAAACTGCAGCGAGCCCGATCGGATCAGCGTTTGGCACACGAGGCTAATTACATAGACCCAGCGCAGTACCAGCGAGGTCGTGGTATCCCACGGCCTCGTGGAGTCCGACGACCTGGTGGTGCCGGACGACGTGGTCGTGGCAGGAGAGGAGGTGGTTCCCATCTAGGGGGCGTTGAGGCTCCTGCGGATGATGTTGATGATGATATGGCAGGTGTCATGG